>PVKM010016284.1:0-26979 GCA_004027735.1 Carollia perspicillata
AAAACACCTTCTCAGCCTTGGAAAGACCAATCCCTAACCATTCGGGGAGCTTTAATTGTGACTGAACTAAGTATTAAAAGGGCTAATTGTATTCTTTATAAACCGAAACAAATGCTAAGGACGTAGTATGACTACAATACATGTAATATGTGAAAAGTAAAGCTCTGAAAGCACTTAGTAATTAGTTCAAATGAAAAAAGTAAGAATAGTCTGATTCTAAAGAAAAAAAATGCTTGTAAAGATGGGCACTCGTCGTCTACATAAAGAAAAAATTGCTACGACTTACACAAAGCTAGTATTCACTCGGTGCAGGTGGACCGGCTGGAGTAGTAGCTGAAGGCACAGATACGTTAGAGGTAAGACAAAAGGCCGAGAACAGCATATATCATCACAGGAAGACCCTGTCCTCTTCGAATCTGTCAAGTGCTAGGCCAGCGCAGCTGGGTGCGTCTCTGCTCTTGATGAATTTAATTTTCCTTTTGGAACCCCAAACCTACCAAATGCAACGGACAGTTGTATGTGGTAAGATCACAAAACAGTCACTGGTATTGTATATGCTTGCTAAATGTAGTTAGTATCTACTATCGTATTCAAATCAGAGAGTCCCCTGTTTATCTGAATACTTGGAAACAATTCTCTCTATTTCTAGACCTAAAACAAAGGGCAGGACAACCCCTCTCACTCAAAGAGGGCAGTTCCTCCCATGACTGACTTTAAATTATTTATGTTGCATTTCACTTTAACTGGGAAGTTTTTAAATACTGTGATTTATTTATTTTCTAAATGTAAGGCCTTTTCCTTCACTTAAAAAAAAAACACAACAAACTCGTATTTTCAAGTGCCCTTCTGATAACCTTTTGTGGTTACTGGAATGTTAGGGAGGTGGAAATCATTTTTCTGTACTATGCAATTCTATGGCTTTTAAATGGCCTTTTATTTTCCATTTTTATGCCTTTCTTGTATATCTAACTTAAAGATGATGCTCTGCACACACTGGGTAAAAGGATGACTAAACGAGAACAAGAACTGGATTTGCCATTTTAGTCAAGACCAGCTTCTTATCTCTGGGGACAGAAATACTGCTTTTTTTGTTCTTGCAGGTCATGCTCTTAATACTTTCTTGTCTTCCATCAGTTTTTAATATAATAAAACTAACTGCTGGCTTGCACTGAACTTGTTTCCTGCTGGGACTAGAAATCTTTCAATTCCACTTGCAATTAGTCACCATCGGACATGGTTGCTCTCATTACTTTACTTCTTTTGAACAACACTACACCTCTGCTATCACCCTCTAACTGTCCGATTTCTGAAAACATTTACTTTGATGTTCAGTCCTTGCCTTTTTCTAACACTTGGTTTGTAACACTGGGTTTCACTTCAACCCGAGAAAAATGAAGGATTGCTACCCCTGGGTTCCCACGGGCCACGACTTCTATCTCTGCCACAGCGCTCACTCCGGGGTATGCCGTCTCCAGCTCTGGCTGACTCCAGTGCCCTGGGAGCAGGCGCTGGGTCTTACCCATCTTTGCACCCTACGCAGCTGCACTGGGGTCTGGAACACAACAGAGACCCAACGGTTTTGATTCGATGTGTGAATTCACAAAGAACGGACACTTGTAACGCTGACCAGAGAAAGTGCCGAGGGCAGAGTTGCATGAATACATGATTAACTTTTGGGATGGTGGTGGTGGTGGTATTTTTAAAAATAACCTTATTTCAGAAGTTTTAGATTTACAGAAACAGAGCTAAGATGATACAGAATTCTTTTCTCACACATCCATCCTACAGCCGGTTTTCCCTATTAACACCTTCTGTTAGTATGGTACACTTGTCACAACTAACCAGCCAATATTGATGATTCTTCTTCTTCTTCTTCTTCTTCATCATCATCAGCTAAAGTCTGTATCTCACTAAGATTTCCTTAGTTTTTGCTCTAGGATTCCATTCTGGATATCATATCATTTAGTAGTTATGCCTCCACAGGCCCCATTTTTTTTTAAATGAAAATTTAAATTGAGGAACTGGGTTAAGTTATATATGGAAACACTGTACTATCTTTGCACCTTTCTTGTAAATATAAAGTTATTCCAAAATAAAATGTTAATTTAAAAATCGATGTCGAGAATAAAGATGTTTTTCTTGGGTTGCCTTTAAAAAGATTCCTGCATGTACACATGTTTAGCTTGCACAAAATGTTTAAGTTTTATTTTTTAAATTTTTAATAAAGATTTTTTAAATTTATTATTAGATAGAGGGGAAAGGAAACAGAAAGAGAGGGAGAGAAACATCGATGTGTGGTTGCCTCTTGCACGCCCCACAATGGGGACCTGGCCTGCAACCCAGGCCTGTGCCCTGACAGGGAATTGAACCGGTAATCCTTTGGTTTGCAGGCCAGCACTCAATCCACTGAGCCACACCAGCCAGGGCAAAATGTTTAAATTGTAAATGAAAGTATATAATTACTCATCTCTCTACACAGAGGTTTTCCCCCAAATACTGTCAAAGCTTTACATTAGCTACACCCTAGTTCTATTAATGACACTGTAACATGACAGTGCCCATCAACACTATTAGTAAAATATCAAAATTTAAAACAACTTGTATTTTGCAGAGGAGAGGTATGGAAAGAGGTGAGGGTGAGGATATTTCAAATGAATCTGGTCTGATACACATAACTCAAAGGGTCTAAATCCAGTTTCGTTGGTCCTTTGTTCCCCAGACCCTCAACTGCTCCATGGTACACACATTACTTATAATTTTACAAAGCTCAGTAGAAACAGATAACAGTAAACAAAAAGTTAGCTGGATACCAATGGTTACTTTCCATTGTATCAGATCATATTTTAGGAACTCAAAATACCTTTCCAAAGCCATCTCCCCTTTATCTAAATACTACAGAGAGCTGTGTCATTCAAGATTTTGTTAGAGGCCAATATGGCAATTGAATACTTAAAGAGAAATGATATAACAATCCTAGAAATAGTTAAAATTTGGTCATTGGTCACTTGCAGTTCTGTAGGCTATGTTGAAACTTTCCAGATGTCCGTTTCTGCAACTTATGTAAGTAAGTGGCAGGAATGCATCACTGTCACCATCACGGCCCCACTACAACTGCTGACAGTCAATAAAGCCATTTTTATCAATGGGTACAATGTACTGTATAATATATAAAAGGAGAGTAGCAACCATCTGAAGAAGTCAGGTAGGACTGACTGTAGGGTGGAGGCAGAAAAAATAATTAAAAATTAGCCAGTAGTAGAATTCTTACTTTACTGGTTGGATGGACCCGGAAGCAGAGAACGCCAGCTCCACACTTCTCCGAGTTAATGTGTACACACGGCAAACCGCCGGCTAAACGAGAGAACACTTCCTGCGCTGGTTCTGCAGACAAGCCTGACTTCCTCGAAATGCCTTCCACCAAGGGTCCAAAGGCTTTTGTCTCAAGTGCATTGGCCACTCACTCCTGCTTTGTGTGCGACAGTGACAGTGTCACGCCATGTCCAACTGCACTAACTGGACAAGCATGACACCTACAATGTTCTGTACACTGGATGACTCGTCACAGGGTGGTATCTCTGTGAATTTAAAAGAATAAAGTGTACTGTGAGGCATTTGCCCTTTTATTTTTTTTCCAAGAACACTGTGGCAGATCAGGATACAGCCTCTACAAACTGTTATTTACAATCTCGATTTCAAAAACATCGAGTTACTAAAACATCCCCATCAGATTTGATTTAAATTTAATTGCTTAATGTACTATGATTTCTTCTTTAAAAGGCATTTTACTTTATAATAACACAAATGCTAAAAATGTGTTAAACAAAAAATAAAAATAATGTAAAATCAAAATTAATTTGGTTGTTCATTTACTTAATATATTCAACAAATACACTTTAAGCTCCTTTTTAGCAATGAACAGATTCAGAATCCTTAATTTCATGTGATTTACACCCTAGTAAGGGGAAGATAGCAGTAACCAAATAAACAAGTAAATATATAGTTTATTCGATGGTAAGAAGTAATGGTGAACAACAAAACAGGGTTGGTGAAGGCAATGATACCAAATTATTTAAAAAATCAAGACAAAACCTGAAACACATATGTACAACACTTAGCTATTACTTTGTGAAATTTATCTACTTTTATAAGTTGCATTTTCTCATTCCAAAAACAATCATACAAAAGCTCCTAAAATATATTCACACACTATAAATTGCTTTCTCTGTGAACTATAGTATTACTTGATTGTATGTGCACAAGTGGCTGAGGATTTGTAAAATATTAAAAGAAACTGTCCTAGTTTATATAATATTTCTTTCTACTTTAGGCTAACAATTTATTAACTGTAACTACAATTATATTGTTTATGGCCAGAGCATGCTAAATATTCACAATGTAAGTTTTAAAGTTGTAATTTTGATGACTACGTCTCTTTTAGTTCAACAGGATAATTTTATAGGGAATGTTTTTAGTAGATGAAACAAGGAATACAATTCAAATTTCCAGAGTTAAAGCAATACTAAGATTAAAAATACTAATTTCTGGGACTCATCAGTTTGTCAGAACATTCCAATTTGATTATTCCTGTAATCATGTAGGTAGCAACAACTCATATGACAGCTTTTATAATACATGGAGTAAGTAATAGTTCACTGAACACAATTTATATTTAATAAATTTAAATTGTGGATTAGTATCTTTTAGCGGTATTCTATTGCCAATTTCAAAAATCTTACAGTATCTAGCATAATAATTATATTTCATGTCTAAGCTCACAGAAGCACTATCAGTGTTAAAAAATATCTGAGGTATCAAAACACCTGCATTATTTTTTGTTTCAGAAACAATGTCAACAACAAAAACCTCAGAGACAGGTGGTAATCCCACTGGTTAGCAGACAGAAAGGCAAAATACTGATAAAAGCATGTTGAATAAAGGAACAAAAATCGGCTTTACAAAAGCAAATTTGTTTGCTGGGTTATTTAGGCAACGAGGAAATCAACATGGAAAGGGAAGGAAGAGGCAGGTAAGCTCCAAACACGGTAATATGTAACTTATATGGTGAATGGTGATCCTTGGGTATTTTGTGCTTTTGCTTGGGTTGGGAGTAGTCCATTTCCAAAGCCCAAAAGCCACAGACCAGCTCCTTTAATTTTAAATTTATAATCTTATTCAGATGGCAAATGGCAGATCAATGCTTTTTAACTCCTGTGATTATGATTATTCACAGGTTCACCCTTAAGGCTTGGCTTGCCAACTCAGTGACCTTGTATGGTCATTAAGGTAAGTTAGCAGTAGAGGAGAGGATTTAATGTTTCAGTAGTTATGATATTATCACATATTAGTATATTTCTCTTAGAAAAATAAACATAAATGTGTTCTTCCTTCTACTGGAACAGTTTCAATGCTAAGAAAAATTTAAGGACCTGCTAATATGTTTGTAAACTTGGCTCATGGATTTCAAAGAGAGTTTGCATGTCTTACAGAGAAATCCAGCACATGAAAATTGAGGCCTGTTTCCCTTTTATGGTTAATCATGCTTAAAAAATGAACTTTTACCCTGACTGGTGTTGCTCAGTGGGTTGGGCATCGTGCCACAAACTGAAAGGTTGCTGGTTCAATTCCTGGTCAGGCCACATGCCTGGGTTGTGAGCTAGGACCCCATCTGGGGGTGTGTGAGAGGCAACCAATCAATGTTTCTCTCTCACATTGACGTGTCTCTCCTTCTCTTCCCCTCTCTCTAAAAATGAATAAATAAAACCTTAAAAAATAAACTCTTGGAAAAGCTCAAACTCTTATTGATTTATCGATTAGAATTAAGAAATGCAATTTATTCAATTTAACTATTCTGCATACTTAAAAAGTTATAAATACATAAACGCCAAAAGAAATACACCAGAGAAGAACTAAAAAGAGAAGAGATACTCTTCCTAAAGCTGTTGCTTCAATTTTTGTAATTGAAGTTCCTAAGGAGTTCAATCACACAAATGATCTCAGAGACAAAAACTCTGAGGAATGCTGACTTCCAGAGAGTACGGAGGGCGACACTAGAAGCACACCAAGGAACGGGCAGCTCAGATCCTGCTATAATGGTTTGGTCCTTTAGTTTGATGCTATGGTAGCAATTTTAAGAGGGCTTGAAAAGCACCCATTCTCTGAGCAAAGCAGTGGTGAGCAGGCTAAAAACGTGCCCACCCCTGATGATAACACCAAGGCAAGGAAACAAAGATACTTACTGCAGGGTTACGCCTAGGAAGAAATCTTATGGGAAGGAGCAACCAGAGGCTGCTCTGGACCAGAAGTGGGCCGAAGGGAGGAAACGACAGGAAGCAGAGTACCCAGCTCAGTCTACAAAGTGGCTGGTCACCAAGAAGGGGAAAGAGAGAACCCAAAGAATGCACACACGGGTAGCATTAGGGAGGATTTAAGTGTATTACTACCCTTCTTGAAAATAAATTGTCAGCACTCACGAACATTAAAATTCTATGTTCCTCTACATGTAAATAACTAAAGTAGATTTAAAACTTATCTGTATCAGTGGTATCAATAAATTATAATGTTAATTGGAATTTTAGGCATTATATCTAGAAATAAACAAACAAACAGAAGGAATGTTTTGCATTCACAATTTGCCCACCAGATAAATTTGTGGGTCTTTTCAGGTTTAACCACTTGTTCTTAGGCAACACTTAAGTACACATGTATTTATTTGTATAATAAAGGTCCTTTGATTTTTTTGTTTCTCACTTACTCATTTTAATTAATTCAAAGTCATTGTAACCACATGCATGAGATAAAGAAATACATACACAGCTTTAAGAAAGAAGGAAAAGAAAACAATTTCCAGGCTCTACAGGAAAAAAGTTAGAACTCGGAAAACATCCCTAGGAATTTTCGCAGAATTATGAAAAGTAAGGTTTTCCTCAAACATTAAAACCCTTGGAAATCTATGCTTTCTTATTACAGCTCAGTACACTATAAAATGACTATTCTATTCACCTCATAGGCCCAAGAGAGCTTATATAATTATTTAGTTTTTTTTAAAGGGCTCAAATCAGGCCAATCAGGTAGGGATATGGTATGGATTCCAAGAGACTTGTTGTGTCCCACCTTTAGTTCATGGCAGTGAAGAAAATAAGATGCTCGTTGTATTCAAACCCAACAGGGTACCTCAGCTCATCCCCTACAAGAAGATGAAGATGCTGGACCCCGGGAACACGATGTCAAGATGAGCTGCTCCTCTCCAGTTCACCGCCTGCTGAGGGGAGCGAGGCAGGCGAAGGGGCCCGTGCAGTGCCCCGTGACAGGTGCCATCTCGATCGGTGCCCAGTGCTGATGAAAGCAGAGAGGAAAGGCCCCTCAACCCAGTCGGGAGAGAGGAGAGCTGAGAGATTCAGACACGTTATCAGAGAGTAGAGGCAAGTCGAAGATGGGGTGGGGAGAGAAGAAGGGACAGCAGGGGACGAGCACAGGCCCAGCCCAGGAGACCACAGAGAAGAGGAGGGCTGAGAAAACCAAGCACTGTGCGATGCTGTGGCAAAGAACGGAGCTGAAAAGCAAGCAGGGCCAGATCAAGAAGGCATCTTTTATGCAGCATGATGGCAGGCTTACGAGGGCAGTGGGACCGACAAGTTTAGGAGAGAGAAGTGAACATGAACACACTTTTATTTTAGAAAGATCACTCCGACGGCTGTGAGGAAGGGTCTGAGCCTGGGGACAGGGGACCAGTAATCAAGGTATAAGATGACGACGGTAAAGCTGGTGCTTTGGGAAGGAGTCAATGAATTTCAGAGCCGAAACACAAAAGGAGCTTGTGGAATTTGAAGAGCCTGTAGAATGTGCAAGCACAGACGCCCAGCTGGGTACGAAATGCAGGTGACAGAGCTGTGCCGTGGAGCAGACTGTGAGACAAAAGTGCACAGTGGGTCGTTAGAGCTCTAGGAGTGGGTTAGGGCTACAGAAAACCAGCAGTGCAAAGAGAGAGATTAGGAGAGGGTTCTCGTGGGAAACACTCCCCGACGTTTAGAGGGATGGGCATGAGAGGAGACTGAGAAAGAGCAGCCCGAGGACGGGAAATTAAGGAGGGGATGCCGTAACGGAAGGTAAGAGAAGAGCACTTCGAGGAGAAGAGGTCAACAGTGTAATATACTGCAGCGTGGTGAAGAAGAGTAACATCGAGAACAGGCCATCAGTTTCAGCAAAAATCAACGTGAGTGACTTTGAGAAAAGCAGTTTAAGTGGAATGCGTGGTATTGGTTGTGCGTTAAGGAATGCAAAATAAAGGGATTAGAGGAGAGACTGCGTCTCTCTTCCTGGAGGTCTGGATGTGAAGGGTCAGAGAGGAATGTGGCTTGAGTGGGAGGCAGGAGGGGATGGGATACCAGCACTCAGGCTGGAGTGCGGTTTAAGGAGAGGAATGTATGGTCACACCTTCTACTGTTGAAACGAGTGGAGGAGGACAGAGGAGGAAGCTGGAAGAGTGTGGGTGGCATAATACAATGTTAATCTCACACGCTGGAAACAGCACAGTTCAAGCCTAAACTGCCACCCTGATTGTGTGATCAAGGGCAAATCAGGCCACGGGTAAATTTAAACGTTTTTGGTCTTCGGTTCACTCTCCTGAAGATGAGGACGGTGGATTAGATACCCTGTGAAGTCCCCTTCAGTGATCAAGTCTATTATTATAATTATGCTAAAACCTCATGAGATATTTTTGTGACAGAAGACTGTCAAGAATGTACGAACATGTGCAGGAATGAACTTATGTCTGACACAGCACAGTCCCCTTGTGAAGAGCACTCTGAACCAAACTTGCATTTTAAAGTGAGAACCAGAATCTCTGTGGCTCAGGCAGGCAACAGAAATGATCGCTCCGGCCCAGTCTGCTCAGCCGTAAAATGGGAAGACAGGTTGGCGCTTCTTTGGACCCCTGGGAATAATATTACTGAAAACTGATTCTGAATAATAGAAAGCTACTAAAACATTTAGAAAAAGTAATGTTCTTTCTACAAAAGCATTCGAATACAACCAAGTAAGTGCTTCCCTCCATACATTTTCCTTTCCTTTTTATCATTTTCATTTAAACACAGTGGTTTTATTTCTTGCTCATCATTAATACTGAAATATAGTTATCAAAGTATTAAGAATTTGTGTTACAGATGAGCTTTCTTATTAGATTAAATGACAAATTATAACCTAATGTGGTAAGTCCAATAATCATTGCAATTTTGAAGCAGTGAGGCATAAACATTGTTTTGCAATATCGGGGATAACAGTGATGTGATTTCCACTGGTGTCAAAGCATACTTTCTTGGACCCTTTGAAGCCAGCTGGCCAATCAATGAAGGGAGCGTAGAGCACAGTACCAGGGAGTAACCTGTACTTCTGTGGCACCACGTCAGGGGCCGGAACTCAGTCACGTGGACCACTCCACCTGAGTGCTAGAAAAAAGAATTTCATCAGCCCTTACTCTGAGGTCTCTCCAGTTTATTTGTGTGTTTTTTTGGTGGGGGGTGGGTGCTGGGGCTAGTGGTGGTAGCTGAAGGTCATTCTCTAGCAGATTCTTTAGCAAGAGCGCATGAAAACAATATTTTGATTCTTAGACTGTCATAACTATTCGTCTGTGGTAGTTATAATTGAAGGTAAATTTGTCTGGACAGAAAATTTGTAGCTCCTGTTTTTCCTTTCTTGAGTATCTTATATATACTACTCTACAAATTTATTTACAATCACCTAATTTTTGAGGCTTTTCTAATTGTGATTTATGTTTTCTTTCCTATCCCATCATTTAAAAGCAATTTTTATATCTTGTTTTGAAATAACAGTTTATAGTTTTCATATATTTTGTAGACTTTTGGGGGCATGTTTTCATTGTAAGGACATTATTTTTGCTCCTTTTTTCCTTATAAAAACAATTTTATTTTGCTTTTAAATGAAATATTTCATTTTAAAATGAAAATTTTAATGAAACATATTTATTTCCCTGTACTTTGAAAGGGATAGGTCAGGACAGTTTTTCCAACCTCATGATTCCAGAATTCTCTCTTCTGTTTCCATGAAGCGATTTTTGAGAAACGGCCTACTTTGTTGGGCAGGCTCTGTTGTCACTGCTCGCTTTTTGTCTGGACATTTCCCTCCGTCTTCCACATTGTCCTGTCTCGCTCAGGTTGGCTGCAGGCGTTTATGAGGTCCAGACTGCACTAGCATCATCAAACTACGTCACTTCCCAGTCCTCTTGTATTCAGCCATGAATTAGATCTTCCAAAAATACCCATGCGGTCTCAGTGGCTGCTCTGTGACTGGCTTGTTCTGCTTTTCAGTGAGGACTTTCTGGCAATTTGAGGAACTTCCTCTTCTCAGGGGCATATCTGCTACTCTCTTTCCTTCCTTTGCTTCAGCCCACACTTACCGAATCTGCATGAATCTTATAGCTGTTGGTAGTCTGTCTGGGGGTTTGTGGGGATACCTGGTTGTCTGCAGATTTTTCATGTTGATATCCTAGTTGCTCTGTTTTATATACAGAGAGTAAAGAATGGTGTGCCATGGCTGCCACCAGCTTTCAGGAATCTTCTTAAGTTTGTATTTTCAAAAATTATTTTATTTATTTATTTATTGAGAGAAGGGGTGGGAGGGAGAGAAACATCAAGGTGTGGGTGCCTCTTAAGCTCCTCCTACTGGGGACCTGGCTGGTGGATCACCACTGTTCAGGTTTTTTTAAAAAATCAGTATTTAAAAGCAAAGTGAAGTGAACTGATTTTCATAAAATAAAATCAGTATTCAGAGAGATAATTTGAGCCAAGAATGATGCCTGGAGTTCAGGCAAAAAACATGTTTTTACAAAAATGATCTCACATTTTTCAAAGGGTTAAGGAGAAACCGTAGTTACAGCCATGCACTACGACAACGTTTTGGTCAACAAAGAACCACATGTGCAGTGGAGGTCCCATGGATTATAACGGAGCTGAAAAACTCCTGCTGCCTGGTGACACTGTGGTTGTCATGACGTCACAGTGCAACACATTCCTCCCGTGTTTGTGTTGCTGCTGGTGTACACGCACCCATGGTGCTGCCAGTCACGTGAGACTACGGCACGATTACGCACAGTATGTAATACTGGTAATGAACGACTGCTACTGGTTTACATATATACTGTTCTGCACTTTTTATCATTCTTTTAAAGGACACTCTTTTCACTCACTAAAAAGGCTGCTGCAAAACAGTATGCTGTGTTTACCCTGTGCCTCGATGGCACCATTTGCTCTTGTGCTTGGTTTAATCTCCTGCTGTCTTGTCCAGGCATCTGCTGAACAGGCTTGTGGCCTGGGAGTAACAGGCTGTAGCATACAGGCTACCTCACATTGCCTGGGTGTGCAGTAGGCTACACCGCCTAGGTGTGTGCCAGTGCACTCTGGGACATTCACACCATGATGAAATTGCTGAGGGAACTGTTTCTCGGAATGCATCCCAGTTGTTAAGTGGTATATTACTGTATTATATTCCTTTACATTCCTATTAACAGTTTTTAAAATTTTAAAAAAGATTTTATTTATTTTTAGAAAGGAGAAAGGAGGGAGAGAAGGTGAGAAACATCAGTGTGTGGTTGCCTCTCATGTGTCCCCTACTGGGGACCTGGCCTGCAGCCCAGGCTTGTGCTCTGACTGGGAATTGAACCAGCAACCCTTCAGTTCACAGGCCGGCACTCAATCCACTGAGCCGCACTGGCCAGGGCCTATTAACAATTTTTAACTAGTTTTGTTTTTCTCCCATTTACTATCTGCTGCCAAAATATCAATTACAATATCAAATGTAGTTCTTAAGTTTTCCAACTACTTACCTAGAACAGACGTGAAAATTTAAACTAAAGTTACACATGCTTAAGTAATTTCAGAAATGACCAACCAAATTAGATTTTCTACTTTGTCTTATCTGTTTAGAATTTCAATTTCCCTTAGAGATGTTACAAATGAGATATGTAAAGAATAACTTTAGAAAAAAACAAAAACAAACCCCTAAATGGCAGTGTCTGTGGAGGACGACACGATCCCTATTCCTCCGGGGTGTACCAGAGAATTCCACAAACCCGTGAAGTCAGACCTCACGCACCTGCCTGCCCACCCCTGCAGCAGGGAGGTCAGTCCTGCAACCTTTGTGCAAGCAGAGAGACTTTCCTTTCCCTAGATGCCGAGTTCCTCAGGAAGCAGGGAGGGCAGACCTTGCTGGGATGCTGGTGACCCACAAAAGGAAAGGGTGGGGCGCAGCAGCAGTAACTCTTCTAACGATGTACAAGGCCCGACTTTAAGACATATTGGTGAATTCTAATCTGTTTGTTAGGATCTCCATATTAGATTACTGGCTATCATGGCTTTCCAAGGAAACCACTTATTATTGTAAACAGCCTTAAGTTTTCAAACCAGCTCCTTTTACCTAAAGGTTCAGATTAGTACTAAGCAGTGTTGTAACCTTTGCTAAATGGCTGTATGCCGGCAAATGAGGCACTGTAAACCTTTATTCAGAAACTTGCCAGAAGAGACACTATTCAAGATTATATACAGAAAAGTTATGAAGATGAGAAAACTGAATTTGTTTTTATTTCAGCAATGAAAGGACTTCAATTAAAAAAAACAAACACACATTGGCAACAAATTACATTTTTTTTTTCAATAGGCAGAATCCTTCACTGAAAAATGGAGTGAATCAATGTTACACTCTCTTGGAAATTGTTTAATCATGTATAATATTAAGGAGAAGTCAAACCTGACATATGCATCATAAAACATAGCTCTTTTTCTGCCGGTGAATTGCCTGTCAACTTGACAGGTTCGCCTCTGCTTTTGAGTTATTACTGGGACACTTACCGTCCTGAGAGTGCAGAGTTGCTCTTACTGGGCAGAACGGAACGTCAGCATCGAAGGGGAAGATGCCCCCGATGCCCACTGGTAGGCCAATAAAGGAAAAGCCATAATGTGAATAAAAAATATATTTTAGTAGCCCTGGATGGTGTAGCTCAGTGGATTGAGTACGGGCCTGTGAACCAGAGGATCGCGGTTCGATTCCCAGTCAGGGCACATGCCTAGGTTGCAGGCCAGTTCCCAGCAGGGGACGCACGAGAGGCAACCCTACATTGATACTTCTCTTCCTCTCTCCTTCCCTTCCCCTTTAAAGATAAATAAATAAAATCTTAAAAATATATATATATTTTACTAGTGCCTTATGCAATTTCGATGTACCCATTTTTTTTCTTTTTATAAACTGTAACTTCAGGTAGATTAGGAATCCCCAATGAACTTAAAAATAAAAATATCCATCCATCACTTATTATCTTTTCTCTGAGGTAACTAACACAGAATGTTAGAGTTCAGTGATTTTGGTGAGTGTCTAACGCACATCCCCCATTTTACCAGGGAAGCACTGCAGGTGCATAAAGGTTTATTTAAAAACAAACGCAACATTTAGTACGTGCCCACAATATCCCAGGCATCAATACACATGGTCTAACAGCCCCACAAGATGGATTTCATTGTGATGAATTTAGAGATGAGGAAATCAAGAGATGCATGCCTCGATCAACGGCACATATGCAGTTAGTTCCAGAGACAAGATTTAAATCTTGAGAGTCCAAGACTGTTTTAATTTTTTGTTAGTTATTTGGTTTGACTCTGCATTCCCTCCCACTCCCCAATTTCACACCTTATGTTAACTGATTTGCCCACAACCATTCAACTACAGTAATGAAGTTTGAATCCAGGTCTCTGACATCAGAGATTTTGTGTTTCCTCTTCTCCTCGGCATTACGTTTCCATTACTGGGTAGTTAGGTACCTCCCTCAATGACGCAGACTTTGACGCCTACTGCCTAGTGGCTGCTGTGAGTGAAGTGCTGTGGCAGGTGCTTGGTGTGGCGTGATCACTGCCAACTCAGTGCAGCAGAGCGTGTCATGCTCGGGCTTTGCTGTACGATTGCCACTTTCCCAGTTTCTCAATGGGCCTGACTCAACAGCTTTTTCTAGTTTTTGGTATTTTGCCAGACTATTATGGGCAAGATGGGAAAAGTACAGGAAACAGTCTTCTTTGTCCTTGAGTGCTTACAATTGGAGTGCTTGGCTCTGAGTACTTACTGGCTGGAGAAGGTGAAGTAAAGGAAAAAGCAAGTACTCTCAACAGGAATTCAAGAGAAAACAGTAGCAAAGGCTGAAATGAAAGGGACGAATGGCATTCATGACGGACAGGAAGGACTGGGAAAGGCAGAATGCATGGCTTGAACATAGTTGGTGAGTAGCAAAATCCGGACTGCCTCCAAGAGCAGGGAGACGCAAGGAAGAGTTCCAGGAAAGAAGGCTGCCTGGACCTACTGTGAGGCTTTCGACACTAGAGGCACAAGACCGTAGTCTAGAGAGCCACTGTCGATTGCTGAAAATAAAGCCAAGGGCCCCAGAATCTGTTTGCTCCGTCCCTACACCGCGCTAAACCCTTCGTGGCATTCTACATTCATCGTGATCGCAACTGCACGGAGTAAGGATTGCTAAGCCTGTTTTCAGCGGGCGCAACAGGCTCAGTCAGGCAGCTTGCTCAAGTCGCAAGGCGAGTGGAGGCTCAGTGTTCTAAACCGTATTCACTGAATTGCAAAAACCACACCATTTCTAGCAGCTGTTTCTCAATTAAAGCCGACAGATAAAACTACAAAAAAACTTCAACAAAGCACAAATCTTAGGCCTTCAACTTAAACTTTCAAACATAACCGCCCCCCACACAAACACATATAACAGTTTAAAAGCCAAAAAAAAAAAAAAGAAAAGAAAAAAACCTTTAAGCCTGAGGTTTCTCTTGTAGCCCAATTAAAAACATATAAACGTATGTAATAAAGTATTTATATGACCAATATTTACTTTGAAATCCCAATGGAGCATACATTTCATATTCAAAAGAGTACTTACATAGTCCTTATGGCCAACTTTACTTACTGAATAAAATTTTCAAGGAAAAACTGCTTTGAAATTTTTTCTCAGGCCTTTCTATAGAATGACCCCCAAATTTATTTTCAAAGAACAACCTCCAAAGTTTTCATGATAGGGTCACAAAGGCAGGGACTGTCAAGGCTTTGCTATATGGGACACTAAACTACAGAAAATGAGCTGTGAGGTAATTGTATATATTTAGAGGCCAATGTTTCCCCACAGTGTTTATATGTATATGTGCTTATTCAGCTACTGTAAATAGTAAACCTTCATTTAATATTTTAACATTTTTAAAAGCAAAATATCTATACTTTAGCCCTTTAAAAACTATCTATTCCAGCCTCAATTAAAAATTGTGGCTTTACTAAATGGTAATGGAAAAAGTATAATAAAGAGTATATATTTAGCCCTGGCTGGTGGGGCTCAGTGGATTGAGCCTGCAAACCAAAGGGTCGCTGGTTTGATTCCCAGTCACGAGGGCCAGGTCCCCAGATGGGGGCGCACTGGAGGCAACCACACATTGATGTTTCTCTCCCTCTCTTCTCCTTCCCTTCCCCTCTCTCTAAAAGTAAGCAAAATCTTTAAAAAAATAATATTTAAAAAAAAGATTATATATTTAAAAATAATAAAATCAGAAAAAAAATCATGGCCTTGATGTACAAGTTAAGCATTTTTTTGCCAATATAAATTAAGATTAATATGTGTAATTATAAATTTGTTTTTCTATATTAGCAGTGATCATTCTGCATACATCTGGTGGTAAAGCACCATACTTTGGGAACGCCTTTATAGGAGTTCTCCTAACACAGCAGTTAAAGAGCATTCATTCCTCTTTACCTGTGTAAATTGTTATGAGAACTGACCTAATGTTAAAGAACGTGTGCCTGTTTTCACAAATGCACACTCCTGCTCTGACACTAGAAACTCAGTCAAAGCAGACGCTTCCTACAAAGTGAGGCACACTAGATGAGTGCTGGTTATAGTTCAGTGAACACATCTTTCTTTTGATAGCTACTGTTCAGGAGGGTTTTTGTAGGCGTTCAATTTAAATGGTGAAGTAATTCTTTAACTGTGTGATGATCCTTGTCATTAGTTAAGGAAAGAAGTCAGCTGTGTCTGAGCTGAGACGCTGAGGGTGAGTGGGGTTTGAAAACGAGAAGGGCAGAGAGAGCTCTACCGGCCCAGCCTGGGGAGCAGTGGAAGTACAGGTGGGAACTGGTAGGTTCCCTCCGCCAGCACTTCGGTTTCGGGCTACAGGGTTTCCAATGTGGCTCCTGCATAACCACTCACCAGTGGTCTCTGAGAAGCCGGAGCCATTCGCTTTCATCGTTAAGTAAGGCAATGACTTTGTCGGGTACCATTAATTAGTAAAAGCTAATGGGCCCTTTTGTGTGAAAGCTACAGCTTCATCAGTTCTAAAGTTATTTTGTGACAAGAAGTTTTCTGGAAACTAAGACTTGTGGGAGGTTTCAGTAGGTGATCGATTATACTCTACCTATTCAAACCGCCTACTGCAGGGGCTAGGAGAGCTGCCTGGACTCGAACTGAGCTTTGCCATTCATTAGCTATGTTGTAACTGGAAGATTTTTAAGCAGTTCTGTTTCAGTTTCTTCAGTGGGGAAACCATTATTTACATCATAGGATTGTTGTGAAGATTAACTTATATGGCATGCAGTAATTAGCTGAATACTACAAAACTGTTTATTGTAGTTGAATAAAAAATGATAGGTAGAAACAATAGCATGAAGCCAACCAATGTTAGCTATCAGTTAAATGAAGCACAGGGTCCCTCGAGTTAAGATGAAACTTGCTCTCTTAATGAAAGTTCAGGTTACTTGCTTTCTACACTTGCTCTTCAGAGGATGCAAGTGATCACCTACGATACTGATATGTAGCTGCACTCTTAGAGTCTACACTGCTAATTGGACAATTTGTATTTCAGACTTCACTTACATTTGAAAAACACCTAATTAACAGAGCATTTTCTCACTTATTATCTCATTTGATTCTCACCGCAAACCCTAAGATGTAAGCAGTACAAGTATTACTCATATTTTGTGGATGAGGAAAAACTGAAGTTCAAAAGCATTATTTAATTTTCCCACAATCAGAGTAACTAAAGAAGTACTTTCTCAAGAAATCAACTTTGCCTCTCATATTTTTTTTGTTCCACATTTTAAGATAAAGAAATGGAATTATAACAATTAAATTTTGGTTTAAGGTTATCATTAATTTGTTTTGCTTTGGATTTTAGTATGTAGAGAGTATTTTTCAGCATAATAAAATAAAATTTCTAAATGAATTCTTTGAACATAGCTGTATTTCTACCTATACCTATCTGTCTCCATCATTACTAGATTCTAGAATAGTATCTTATGTTTAGAAGGCCATAAGTAAATGTAAAATTGTATGTTAGAAGTTAATGTTATTCAGGCCCTGGCTGGTGTAGCTCAGTGGATTGAGCGCGGGCCTGAGAACCAAACAACTGTGGTTCGACTCCCAGTCAGGGCACATGCCTGGGTTGCAGGCCAGGTCCCAGCGGGGGATGCATAAGAGGCAACCATACATTGATATTTCTCTCCCTCTCTCCTTCCCTTCCCCTCTAAAGATAAAGAAATAAAATCTTAAAAAAAAAAGAAGTTAATGTTATTCCGATGCTAAACTGATGTCCGTTTCTAGACTGGCTAAACTACTCTATAGCAGAATTATTCAGTGTAGTTACACAACAGTGTAATTTAGGTGTTTTCACTAAAGGTAAGATACGGGCTTTATTTTGTCTTCTTGAAATACATTGTAAGTACTTAAAGATTAGACAGTTAGTCTACCATAAATGATATGAAACACTCTGACAACACCATTGACTCTACAGGTAGGGTGCTGGCATGCCCTCCGGAAACTGTCCTCATCACCATCACAGAGGACTGTCCACTCATGCTGTTACCAGGCGAAGCTCCTCACCAGAGTTCTCAATTTCCCTCAATGCAAGCCGGGGGTTTACGGTGTGTGGGGGTGTGAAAGCATCACAGCAGGGACACCCAACGTGCTGTGTTCAAGTGAAGCCTGACGTCACAGGCTGTGTGTTCTGTACATTTTCATTGGTCGAGAACAGTATGATCTTTAACATCTTAATTAAAATTGGCTCCATGAAAATTTCTAACATTAATCCCTCTGACTCTCCTGTGTTGAGAGGAGAGGACTGTGCTGTGTTACAATAAGTGACGGTCACTATGCATGAAGGAGTTTATATAACTATGGTGGAATAAGCCTAAAATGGGTTAAATCAGAAACATAATGATACAACCAATGGTTGTTATATTATGCTGGGTGTTAATTAAGGAGAAATAACAAGCAGTTTTACTATTTTGAAAAAGCCAGCCTAAAGTTTTAGAAAAACCATGGGGCAGGGCGGGAAGAGCAACTTATCAAAATCAAGAAGCTACTCGGGGCCCTCTCTGCAGACATCCGGCATCTAGAGGCCCAGGAGGGCGGCCCATCTCACGTCACCGTGGGCTAAATGTTCCCGAGACCCAGCGTGACGTCATGACTCCTCCCAGTTACCAGGAATCAACACAAGGTATAAACTGAGTCTAGCATATCTCATGGCTCACAGTATGGCAGTATCTCCTCTGACGTGAGAAGGTAAACTGATTTGAGCATCCAGATTACAGGCTCCAATTTTCCTTTCTAGTTTGGTTGTCCAGAATTCTGCCAATTACTATGATTTAATAGAAAACATTCCTAGGGCCATTAGTCCTTCCTGCCATGGTGTGCTCTGGTCTAGTTGTTTATTGTCTTTTATCTCTCAGCATCCTTATGAGGGTGTTTACTGAAAGAATGAAAGTTTTAAGGGGGTAAAAGAAAAGTAATTTTGAGGAGAAGCACTTCAAGAAAAGGCAGATCTTTTAGTAATAGAACATTCAGTAAATGCAAAATTTTACTGATTCCCTTCTGGGTACGTATGTCATTTCCCCCACAGATAGCCGTAGCCATCTAACTTGCAATAAGGATATTTTATTATAATATCACTACTACTAACATTTTTATGTGTCTATTCTATGCTAGAAACTTTACATGCACTGTACATCCCAACTGGGATTAAACGCCATTCCAGTTTTACGAACAAGAAAAGTTAGGCACAGAGAAGTGAAGTATCTTGCTCAAGGTCACACTGCCAAATTGCTCTGGGGTCCCTGATTGTAACAGTTACCCTATGCTGTAAAAGAACTCACCTACCAGATGTGGAGACATAAGCAGGAATATGAGAGATAATGAGGGATGCAAAGGATGAGGTGGGAAGGCATCAAAAGCAACTTCTCCACGTTGATATTTGGCCAAGAACCAGTCTGGTCCTTTCCTTAACCTGGAAGCATTCAGGTATCACTTACCTCTTGCCCTGTCCCTAATCACACTCACTGCCCGCTACCTCCCTAGACCGGTGTGCTCCCAGCAAATGGAAGTCAGGAGAGACCAGAATGTTTCCTGAGCTGGGTGGTCAGCAAACACAATGTGTGAGAAGCTGTATTTTTTTAAATCACACATTATCACACACCTGTGTAGATGGGTAACTATCAATAGAGATTAAGGAGAAAACGTATCAGTCTTTTAAAGTAAATTTACCGCATAATGAGAATCTGCATTTTAAGCTTGTGTTTTACTTAAGACTGGCAGCTTGAATGCACTACTTCATTTCCGAAATGGTAACAGATGTTCTTGATACTAGCTACACATTGGAACCAAAAGCATATGTTTACATACAATTCTTAGCAATATTAAGAATAAGCAGAAAAAAAAGCAGAAAAAGTGTTATACAATGAAGACATCCAGTTAAAAAACCAATACAATACAGTGACAGCATCGGGGAGTCATTTTTGAATTATGCTGTGTAATGATATAAAATTTCATACTGAATGATGCTAATCTTGTATTATTAAAAATGAAAAATATGCTACAGTGCATTCCAAGTCAATCCCACAGCGGTGTATTTATGACAGCCTTTCAGTTCACTCGCGAGTTTACAACACAACCAGAACTGGATGGAATTGCGGTTTGTTGTAATTTCAGAAAACCTTATACAGTAGATGAAAATCACATTTAATATAAATGTCACTTCATACAGTCATATTACTCTTGAAGTAACAGTTTTATTGGAGTCGTGTGGGTTTGCAGAATATGCACTGTAGCATATTAATCAAGCACTGTAATCAAGACACTTCGAGTAGAACTATGTGAGCCTCGCATTAAAAATCACAAACATGCAACAGTGCAACCGCAGGAAGCAGGCTGTGTTCATCCAACGTCGGAAGTTTCTGTCCTGGAGATCTGACTGAAAAAGCAAGGTATTGTGGCTTATTGCATCAACTAAAAGAAATAATAAAGCAAGTAATGCTGTTTTATCTACACTGAAAATCCACTATTAGGATAAATAATAAAGCAAGTAATGCTATTTTATCTACACTGAAAATCCACTACTAGAATAAATAATAAAGCAAGTTAATGGTATTTTATCTACATTGAAAATCCTTTATAAAGGAAATCAGACTAATGGTAAGTAGAAAATTGCTCAGAGTGCTGTGGTCTATAAATAGACGACTATTTAAATTTTTTGACTATTATAAACTTACAATTTCCTAATAGAAATATATAAAAATTCTTATTTCTTATTTTCCAAATATCTCCGAGTCAAGAGTCAAGAACAGGATTCTCTCATCAAGCTACCTAGCCAACTTCTGCTAAGGGAGGCAACATGAAATGAAGATCACACACACTGTCGCTGAGAACGCGTGCTTTGCGGCTGCCTCCCGGCACTCTCCCTGGCAACGTGTGGGTTCGGGGTTACATTCAGAGTAGTCGTGCTGGGTTTACATGGAGCATCTACACTGTTTCTCCAGCCCTGCTGAATATGGCACTTCAAGACAGCAGCCTTGGGCCAACGTATGGCTGATGGGCTTGAAAGTGTTTCTGCTGTAATTCCAGTTGTAAGACTAAAAGAGGCTCAATCACTGCCGAGAGAGCCTTGGTTTCCTAACCTATAACATGGGAATGACAAAACTTATCTCACGGACTTCCTATGGAAATTATGAGCAGTGTATGAGTTATATAATATTGTTAAAATTTTCCAGTACCTAAAACAATGGGCTATACTCACAGAAACATAGCCCATTCCATTCCAAATGATGAATGGAATTTAATGGCTCCTTGAAATCAGTACAGTAACTCAGTAATAAAACACTGAATTTTGTTCATGCTTTTGCTGCTCCTTGGAATGCCCTTTGCCACTTTCCATTCCTCCAGCCTTGGCATGTCCAAATCTTAAATATCCTTTAAAGTCAAGCTCAAAAAACCACCTCTTTAAAGAACACTCCCACGGCAACCCAGGTGTAAATAATCTCTGTGACACCAAAGGACTTCAGATTGTGCTCATCTACCTTCTACTGCAGGTTTTTATTTACATATTTCATCTCCTGCTCACACAGCGATAGAGTTTATAGCATGCCGTCAAGCACATCTGACTGACTGCAACAGTAACTATGAGCAGCAGCAGCATTGCGGGCCGCTGCTGTTCTCCGCTATAGTGGGCTTATCGTACACCAAAAATCACAGTCAGTAGTGCGTGCTTATCCACGGTTTCACTTCCTGCGGTTTCACTTATCTATGGCCAACTGCCGTCCGAAACTACTGAATTTCCCCAGCCATCGACATCAGCTGCTCCTCACATCCAACCACTGACATCATTAATCACTCGCTGATCCGGGATTGCCCGAGGCAGACGAGCTTCCCTCTGACATATTGTCAGAGGGTCGACGGTGCTACATGGCAATGCCTCTGTCATTCTCACCACGCGGGCATTTCATTATTTCACATCATCACAAGGAGGCTCAGTACAGTAAAATTAAGATATTTGGAGAGAGACCCCATTCATGAGACTTTTATTACCATGCGTTATTATAATTACTCTGTTAGTAGTTGTTAATCTCTCACTCTGCCTGACTTATAAATTAAACTTTACCCTAGGTGTGCATGTGTAGAAAGAAACAGTGGTATTATAGGACTTGGTACTACCCGCGGTTTCAGGCATCCACTGGTGGTCTTGGAACATGTTCCCTGTGGATAAAAGGGGGCTCATGCAGATTTTTCAGAGGGTGGAGGAAGCAGGAAACAGAGACAGGAGAGTCAGGATTTGAGCCTGAGCATGAAGCTACGCCACCTCTGCAACAGCATTCTGTGTGGTAGGCCCAAAAGGAAGGCTCTCTGCAAGGTCACTGAGCTACAGGAACGTGCTGCCCAACGACAGGAACACATTCTGAGAAATTAGTCATTGTGCCAACAGTACAGAGCACACTTAACACGGACCAGAATGGTAGAGCCCACTCCTGTAACTGTATGTGCCATCCTTTTCTACAGCTAGCACAACAGGTTTGTTTACACCAGCATCATTACAAACACACAAGTCATGTGTTGCACTATGACAATACTACGGCAGCTGTAACATGACTCGGTGACAGGAAATGATCAGCTCCATTAGCATCTTATGGGGCTAGCACATGGCATATGTGGCCCACTGTTGACCAAAGCATCGCTATACAGCGCGTGGCTGCAGCTGCGAGTTAGTTCCGAGTTAGCAGAGACCCGCACGCAGGTCTTCTGAATTCAGCTTCGTGTTGTGTGGCTGGCCTTTACACTAACTCCGACTGTGTGCCAAAGGACTTCTGAGAGGTAGCTCAAGGGCTTAGAGTGCCAACCAGTCACATCTGGTCCAAATCATAAAAATAACCAAAACAGTGTCATCCACTGAGTTGCTGCTGCCTAGCACCACCATGTGCTGTGACAGCCAGCTTAGTCAGTTGGCCTCCTGGCCAGGGGGTCTGCGTTCGGAAAGTGCAGACGGGCACTGGACCCTACCCACACTCAACAGGATTTGCCATTAAAGGGAAATGAAAACTTTTAGTCATTCAGAATAAAACTGTTTATCACAAATTAAATACTGTGTCTTTTCTTTTTCCTTTTCAACTTTTCAAACTAACACAAATACTTAAATTCACTATTTAGAAAGTATGCTGCCAAAAGGGGACTTCATTCTGTCTGCGTTTTTTACAGACCACAAAAGTTCGAGGGAATATGCAATTAAAACCGGCAAAAGAGCTCTCTACACCAGCTGGTGGACCTTCTCCAGAAACTTCCCATACAACTTGAAATGGCCCGAGGCACGGATAATTTGCTCACATGCTGAGTTTGTATAGTAGACCTCAGAGCAATACAATGGTTATTGCCGAGTTCCTGGGGGTGTTTATATAGCACTCTTACCATAAAAATAGAAATAGTTTTTTCCCTCCTCATAGTTTGGTTAGTTTAAATGTTGTTTCAAATGTTTCAAACGTGTCTGCGTTTGTGAAAGTGTTACGATTCTTTTACCACTAACTTACTTACTCATGGTTAGAACTTGGAGGACTAAAATTGATTAATTAAGCAGTCTTCCATGCCCCCTGACATAATTTCAGGTGTAATTCAACCGTGTGTACCATTTACAAGTTTTGCTCTTAGTATTTCTCATTTTTCTCAGTTACATCTGCCTTGTTGATGCCAATGACTAGAATACTATGAAAAAAAAAACTATTTTGCTCCATTAGCTATGAAATAAATGAAGACAGAAAAATAAATTTCAAGAACAGTACTCTCGGGAGCCAAGGCTGGCTGGCCCTTTCCCATGGTAGATCTGCTTATTTAAAAACAGAAAAAGGATATGGCAGGTTTTGAAACATAACAGAAATCAGTAATTAGTGAGCACGGATATGTGTTTAGTTTAAAGATTTTATTTTTAGAGAGAGAGGAATGTCTCCCTTACTGACACTTACTTTACTTGGCCGGGAGACGCAAAGGGCCTTCCCTTTTGGCAACTAGGTAGGTACAGACAGTTAGGTGCTGATAGTTAAGCTGGGTCGTGGAAAAGCTTAATCATAGCTTGGTTAACAATTCTACTCCACTACTGTGCATGCGTCTTTAGAAATCTAACTTCCTGGTCTTCTCCCAGAGAGAGGAGCGCTCAAAACCTGTATTAAGCTCTCCTTGGCAAGGACAGGCCTTGGTATGGCAGGACAGGACCATCTCAGTGAGTTCTGCTTCTTCGGGACCAAGTCTCCATACCTGGCCTCAGTGACTTCTGAGAATCTGACACAGCCATAAAAGAACAAGGCATTCTGCAAAATGTAAGCCAAATAGACAAAAAAAAAAGGTTCTAATATTTTCTGTGCAATGTTCAGAGTCTGAGTTAAACTGCAGTTAAATTAGTAAGTACACTGCACAACAAATTAAAGGCAGGTGGTGTTTTATTTTAGTGTTTGCATTTGTACGCAGTTTAAAAAGTTTGGTGTCTGAAGACTTTCACAGAGTTCAAATATAGCTTTGAAAGAGCTGTTATCCTAGGTGTATTTACACCGCATTATTTCTCATGCAAACACACCCACACATCACCCGTACATGAGAGAGAGCTGCCAGATTATCATCTGAGCAGGCTGAGGCGCAGCCTGTTTTCTGGTTCGTGAGGTGACAATTTGTACTGTACTGTGTGCGGATGAAGTCACTATGAGAACCGTTCATTCCCATTACAGCTGCTGGCTAACTAACTTCCTCTAGCCTGCAGCTCTGTTGTCTGAGGTTTTCCGGCATTTCACTCCACGATTTGTCTTGAAGTTCTTTATGAGACTAAAGAAGACACAAGGTAGAACACGAGACTTAAATCAGACTTCAGAGGGCAGATGGGAAGCACTCAGACAGGGGCTGATGCCCCTAAAGGCTTAACTCAGCCTCAGCTGTTACAACGGGGACTCCCTTTGTGGGTAGCGCCATTTAAAATAAACTATTCCTTTTCAAAGCTTTTTGTTCTAAAATCAGTAAGCTCTTTCTAATAGAAATTCTGTCATAAATTAATAACATAATAAACATATAAGTTATTCTATTTAAGTATTGTGAAAATTATAAAAATCAGTTTAGAAAGTCTTTAAATCATTCAAATTTAAGAGCTCCTGGTAAGCATCTAGAAAATTCATTTGCTTATAAAAAACCCAAGAAGGACACAAAACTTAGGAAAGTAAAACATGTCTCTCTCTTTTTCCCTTTAAGTTCTAGGAGCCTATAATTCTAACAAGCACTGGGATTTAGCATTATAATTTTACACAAGATGCAAATATCTTAGAAATGCTGCTACTCTACTGTGAATCTAAAGAGACAGAAAACTGTACTTTGAGGTTATCTGATAGCAGACATCCCACCTATTTACTCCCAGATGTCGATCTTTAAGACATAACCAGCAACTCTGTAATAAGCTCAAGAGGGGGCCCATCCCTACTGAAGGTATCAACACCACTTGACACGGTAAGAGATGCTTCCTGGGCCAACGTGCAAATAAATCCTGAAAGGAAAGCTCTAACATTTTGCCCTAGGAGAAAGCTCTGTGGTTGCAGAGGATTAGGAATATCTGTAACGAAAAGTTTATTTGTTGTTTGCTTTATAACGTGGTTTATATGTAATATCTTGATTTATACTTTATTAGGATCTTCAGTGATTCCCCTTCCAGACTCAGAAAAGCATAGAAAGGGATTTTTTAAAAAAATTCCCTAACTGTAGTTTAATGTACATTACTCAGTTCAGTTCTTCTAATATTTGTACCGTTTTTTCTCTTTTTTTCTTTAGTTGTACCATTTTTTTAAATATTTTATTTATTTATTTTTAGAGAGTGGGAAAGGGAGGGAGAAAGAGTGGGAGAGAAACATCAATGTGTGGTTGCCTCTCACGTGTCCCCCACTGGGCCTGGCCTGCAAACCAGGCACATACCCTGACTGGGAATTGAACTGGTGACCCTTTGGTTCACAGGCTCCATCCACTGAGCTACATCAGCCAGGGCACTTGTACCATTTGTAAATGAGAGTGAATATGTAGAAAGAGAAACTATATCAAACTTTGGTCTTAGTTTTTCTTTTGTGAATACTTGGGACATTCTGTTTAACTTTTTAAAAACATATCCATACCAACGCTCTTAAAAAAAACAGGCTATAAGATATGAAGTATTTTCTCTTCTGCTCATCATGAAAAACAGGAATAAACTGAGAGCTTGAGAATATTCTATTTCTGAAAGAAATGGATGAATTAAGAAATAGTCTGCTCATTTTAACCAAAAAATTCATTATTTTAACTGACACATTTAAAATGTAAGCAAAGGTTGCACTCAACAGTTATAGAAAGGCAGATTCAAACTTAGATATTTGTGTCATATATACTTGTTACTTTGCCAATTCAAAATGTTCCAAAATACCTATTACTTTGCACAGCAATCATTTTTCTAAATATGCTGTTTAAAAAAATGGGACATATGGTCTAATCAATATGAGTGAACTCATGGAAAAAACAGGAGGAAGTATCAGAAAGTTGGCTTGTTCTAGAATATCTAGGACACAGAGCTGCTACCTGAGCAAAGGACTGTGCTGTGTGCTGCGAAGAAGAGAACCCAGCGTCAGAAAAAGAACTTGCCCATATTAGGGATAGCTGCAGGACCACATGCGTTTTGTGATAAATTATGGTTCTTCAAGTGCTCTTCCTTCAAACTGCCCTCGCCAGGTCTCTCGCCATATATTGGCCTTATAAAAATGATGGAGAATTAAATGTCATTTTCCCATCAGAGCTAAAGCCTCATTCCTCTTCTGTCCAACACGGTTATGAAGCAGCAAACCAAATCAACCACCTCTGGTAACATGAAGCACCTGGCCTCGTAATGACTATAACTAGATTAGGTTATAACTAAATATAATCTAAACCTAAGTTTTAACTGGTCAGAGTGTACTAAAATATAAAATTCCCTTATTTTGCAAACACAACCTTTGCCCTGAACGTCCTATAGTTTCACAAAAATTGTAATAAAGACTTAAAAAAATACACATTCTCAGCAAGAAAGCACCATCCTCCAAATTCAAGCAACGTTCAGGAGTCCACGGAGAACTGTCAGCTGGCTTGCGAGTGCACACCACTTCCTTTTCTGCTGTTGG
>PVKM010016285.1:0-26975 GCA_004027735.1 Carollia perspicillata
GCTTCTCAGGTAAGGTCAAGTTAAAGGAGTACATTATCACCAAGCCCTTATTATATGAAATGTTAAAGGGACTTATCTAAGAAAAAGAAGATAAAAAACATGTACAATAAAATGACAGCAAACTCACAATTATTAACAACTACACCCAAAACAAAAACAAACTAAGCAAACAACTAGAACAGGAACAGAACCACAGAAATAGCGATCACATGGAAGGTTAGCAATAGGGGAGTGAGAGGAGGAGAGAGGGGGAAAAGGTACAGAGAATAAGTAGCATAGATGGTAGGTAGAAAATAGACAGGGAGAGGGCAAGAATAGTATGGGAAATGTAGAAGCTAAAGAACTTATAAGTATGACACATGGACATGAACTAAAGGGGAGGAATGTGGGTGGGAGAGGGTGTGCAGGGTGGAGAGAAGTGAAGTGGGGGAAATGGGATAACTGTAATAGCATAATCAATGAAATATATTTTTTAAAAAAGACACTGTGTTTTGGAAGTGGTTAACAAAAGCTAACTAAATTACCCTGGACCAAAGTAGTTTCTAGGCAACAAATTCACTTGCCTTGAGTATGGATATAGATCTTAAAAGCTCAAAAATTAGTTTCCAGACTTGTCTCCTTAATATTATGAACAATTTTTTTTATTTTTTAAAAGATTTTATTTATTTCTTTTTAGAGAGATGGGAATGGAGGGAGAAAGAAAGGGAGAGAAACATCAATGTGTGAGAGATACATTGAATGATTGACTCTCACACGCCCCCAACCAGGGACCTGGCCTGCAACCCAGGCATGTGACCTGACTGGTAGTCAAAACATCGACCCTTTGGTTCTCAGCGCACTGCTCAATCCACTGAGCCACACCAGCCGGGGCTGAATTTTTTATGAGATGAGCTTTAATACCACGCATATATTTTTAAAGATTTTATGTATTTATTTTTAGAGAGTGGGGAAGGGAGAGAGGGAGAGAAACACTGATGTGAGAGAGAAATATCAATCTGTTGCCTCTCATACACGCCGACAGGGGGACCAAACTCACAACCCAGGCATGTGCCCTGACCAGAAACTGAACCAGCAACTTTTCCCTTCACAACACAATGCCCAACCTACTGGGCCACACCAGTCAGGGGCAGGGCCTTTAAAAAAGATTTTTTTTTTCCCAGCAGGACTGAAAATGGCTCTTCAAAAAGACTATTGCCTCTCTTTTGCATCTTTTTCCATTTCCAGAATATCTGAAAAGACAGTCAATTCAGTGAGAAATCATAATTCTATTTCATGTTTTCAATAGATCTCTTGCTTGGGTCAAGTGATGTGTCCCTAGCTGAGCTCAAGAATGTGCTGAAGGTGGTGGGCTACAATGTGGAGAAGAATAACAGCCACCTAGCTGTTACAAGCAAGAAGGAACAAGAACAAAGCACTGGAATCTGAGTATTTGTAACTTCTGCAATGTCCTTCCAGCGCCCTCTACTGACAAGGCCTAACCTTGTGCCAGCTGTTAAATGTTGCAATTGAGGCAATAAATTGATAATGACACAGGTGAGTGATGGGGCCCCCCTTATTAAGAAAAATGACAGTAATGAGGTGGCTAACATTAAATTCTCAGTGCTTTCTGTGTCATTTATCATCAGGTGAAATGTTGATGAGGAGCGGGGATAGTGGTCCTTCCTGCCTCCCGGGTCTGTTTACTTGTACAATATTATGACTGATTTGGTAGGTGTACAGGGCAGAGTGTGTTATTAAGGTTAAAAATATTTGATGGCACTTTTTCTTGTATTTTGAACATTTTATTTATGAAACACTCACTTTACGAAGTGCTGAGTAGGTGATTGTGATTCAACTTGTTTGCTAAATGAATATTTGTTTAACTCTGTCCAGTTTCACTGTTTATTTACACAAAGGTGTATATACTTTCAAATAATTGATTTAAAATGCTCTATATTATTTGGCTAGGAGTTGCTGTTTTTAATAAATGTAAATTTTTTAAATAAATATTTCTGTTTCCTTCCTAGCCTGCGCTGAGTAGCCTGCTCCTCCAGGCTCCCGTCCTGGACCAATGAATGAGGCCGACTCCGTCCCAGGAGTGGTCAATCAGAGTTCGCCATCCCTTCCCCCCACCATGGCGATGGGACAGCACAGCATCCAACTAGGACAATGGAAAACAAGCTAGAAGGGGTGCATGCCACTGCTGGGAGCTCACACATCCAGGCAGGATAGGGAAGTGGTGATGAAAATCCCTGCCTCCCTTCCGCACTAGTTTTAAAAATTCTTTCATTTTTACATTTTCTTTTTCTCCTTAGCACTTACTATTCTCTAACATGTCTGCTTCCCTTATTGATTTTCTCCATCTCCCCCTCCAGAAGGGAGGCTTAATACGGCAGAAGGTGAGGCCTTGATTTGTTCCCTGCTGGATCCCCCAGAACCTAGAACAATGCCTAATGCACACGATAGCCAAGAAATAAATATTAGAATGCATGAATGAGTTGATGGTGTTCATAAATTACTAGAAAGATATTTACAATTTTACCGCGTAGGATGGGTGGAAGCAACCTGTCTCAATAGACCTTCCTAGGCCCTCTAGTATATTGGCATCAGTGACATTGTCTGGCTAAGCTAGGTTCTCAATGAATTTGGAAAGTTAATTCTTACAGCACTACAGCCCCTGAATCCCTGGGACTTATATCATCATTCTGGAAAACCTTACATGAAAATGTAAGCTTTTCTATACAAGGCAGGTTGACCCACACTGAATTCCTGGTTCTCACCCATAACTCAGGATCAGCAGGGCTACGTTGGAGAACCAGCAAAGTCCATGGCCAGATTTCCTGAAGGCTATTACCGTCTCCAGGTTCCCACCCTTCTGAGAAGCCTGTTCCCTATTGTCTGCTCCATCTCTGACACAGGATACTTTTAGCTCAGTTTTTCTGAGGGGAACTAAGTAAAAGAAACAAAAACCCATTTTCTTACTATCTGTTAAACCATTTTGGTTGACACTATTAAGAGCATTTTTGATCAATTCAATGAGTGGGCCATTGGGTGACTTGAACATTTGGTGAGTTGGTTTCTAGTGAATTGCCCTGTTTCCTTTCACTCTATTCTTCAACCTTATTTAATTTCTAATTGCAATCCAAAATGAAGACATTTGGATTGGACATTTGGAAGTGCTATCAGGTTAAAAATTTCAAATAATGACATTAGGTGCTCTGACAAAGCCATGATGCAAGTGTGGATATAAATTATTTTTAAAATATTTATCAATTTTCAAACTGAATAATCTTTCTTTAATTAAGAAAAATTAATCACAATAGGACAATTAATAAGAAAGAATGTATCTTGTGCGTACACAAACTTCTTTTTTTCTCCTCTTTATTAAAAAAAGATTTATTTACTTTTAGAGAGAGGAGAAGGGAGGGAGACAGAGAGGGAGAGAACCATTAATGTGTGATTGCTTCTTGCAAGCCCCTCACTGGGGACCCACCCACAACCCAGACCTGTGCCCTGACTGGGAATTGAACCAGTGACCTTTCTTTTCGCAGGCCGACACTCAATCCACTGAGCCACACCAGCTAGGGCTTATTCCTCCTCTTTAGAGATCTACAAATGTAGAAAGATACAGTCAGGTGTTTTGTTTGTTTGTTTGTTTGCATATAAACTTTTTATCTTGGAAGAATTTTAGATTTCCAGAAAAGATACAAAGCTACTGCAGAGCATTCTTATATACCCTTCTCCTAGTTTCCATAATGTTGGCATGTTACACAGCCATGGTATATTCATCAAAATCTTGAAATAAACATTGGTACAATGCCATTAATTAAACACTAGATTTTATTCAGATTGTACTAGTTTTTACACTAATGTCTTTTTTTCTCTTCCAGGATCCAATCTAGGATTGCATTTAGCATACATTGTTTTGTGCTTTGCCTTTTTCCCAGTGAATAATCTGTCTTGGAGGTGGTTTCATATCAGCAAATATAAAAGTGGTGACCTTTAAACTTAGCTGCATAATACTCCACGGTATGAAAAAAAAAAGAATTATATAACTGGTTTCCTTCTGACATGATTCAGGATGTTTCTTAGTTATTGCTCTCAGTTACCCCTTGTACATAGGTAGTTGTACAAACTTGTAAGTGTATATGCAGGATAAATTCCCAGAGGTGGAATCAGTTAAGTCAAAGAGATGTAAGTTTCACATTTTAGTGGATAAGACAGCTTGCCCTTATGGAAGTTACAATGGATGGTCAGAGGTGTGTTCCTGCTTGATTGGTATAGAACACTGTAGCAATCAAGATGCTACATTTATTCTCAGACAGTGAAAGAAAGATTGGCTCAGTAGGGCTAGAGAGAGATATAAGCTTGGGTGTGTGGCAAGGAGACAGGCCATAATGGCCCTTCAGGGCATGGCTGAAGAGCTGGACTTTGTGCTGAGGTCACTGGAGAGCCATGTTAGGAATAGCCACTGAATGACTGTCGCCTCTCTCTCTTAAGTGTCCTGTAACTCATGTCTTTGCTCTCCTCTCACCCACAGAAGTGGGCCTCTGAGAGAAGGGACCAGGGCAGACATACCTATCCTGCTGGCTGAGGCCTACCTTGGACAGGTCCAACTGCTGCCAGTCTGGCTGAGCCGCACTCTAAGGGTATGTGGCCAGATGGAGCCAGAGAAGGTAGTGGCAGACATGCAACAGAGGGGGAGAGGCCCGAAATGTCTGCGCAGAAGCCAGCTTGACCCTGAGATACAGCATCTGACAAGGCCTAACGTGTCTTGACTACTCAGTGAGAGTTTAAAAATATTTAGTGATAACTCTTTCCTCAATACATATCTCATGTCCAGCAGTGATGTTCTTATAAACATTTATTTTTTTATTTTTTTTTGAGAACAAAAGCAATAATCATCATAGAATATTTGGAAAATACCAAAATGCCCAAGGAATGAAATAAAAATCCCCTGAAAGTGTCTCCTCTTCCTTAAAGACAAATGTTAACCTTTGGGAGACTTTGCTAACAAGTTTAGTGCAAATGTGCACATATTTATATTTTTATCAGAAAAGCAATCATACTTGGTATGCTATTTTGTAAACTTCTTTTTTCACATGCCACTTTTACAAGTGTATTCCCATGACATTAAATATTTTTTTGCAGTGTGAGTTTTAAGGGAAAAACTGATTTTATGCATATTAGTTTCCATTAATTCCATAAACAATCTTTAAAGACCCTCAGCCCAAAAAATATCATATTAACTCTCACATATGCTGAACTCATCTCTCAGAGAAAGCAGCAGTCATTTTCAAGTATGACTTTACTTTTATAAGTGCAAATATCTGAGTCACTTCATAGAATCAGCTTCTATATGAGGATGGTGGAGCCCCAAACACTTGAAATTGGGGTTTAGTGGAGACAGATGCAGCCTCAGCAGACAGTTTATTTTTGTGTGTGATTCTGAATACACAGGGTTGAGAAAATTCCTGATTCATAATAAAAAGGTCTACCAGCTCTTGAGCTCTCAAGAATGTTTGAGCTGTGTGCTATGAACTAGGGACTGTTGGAACCCCCATTTCTCAAAGGGGCACTTTGAGGCTCAGAGTGTGGTGGGGCTAGTGAGAACCCAGTGCTCCCTCTTGGCTTCCCTCAGAAATTCCCGGTCACAGACTAGGTCACTGTGAACTTGCTCCTGAGCACATATTTGAATTTACAAGTAAGTAGATCAGCCCTGGCTGGTGTAGCTCAGTGGATTGAGTATCAGCCTGGGAATCATAAGGGTTGCTGGTTTGATTCCCAGTCAGGGCACAAGTGAGGCATGTGAGAGGCAACCACACATTGATGTTTCTCTCCTTCCCTTCTCTAAAAATAAACAAACAAAAACTTAAAAAAAAAGGGTAAATAGATTAGGTCAGAATTCCGCCCTCCCACCACCATTGCCCTTCCTTTGACACTTTTACAAAGCAGCCAAATATGTACCCAGGCATGGGGGAGAAGGTTCATTCCAGGGCCTGCAGAAAAACCAGTTAAGCCAGTTGACCTGGAGGGGCCCTTGAGTGTTCAAATATGGTGCATATCACATCTAAGTGGTGTTTTAAAATTCTGGCTTCAAAAGTAAAGCTGTATGTTGTCTAGTATTTTAGAAACCCCTTTAATAGTCTTTGTTTTTGAAAAATAGTAGATGATCTTTACAAAAATAGTTTCAAAGATATATATAGAATGTGAAAATTCCTCCTCCTTTCACCCTCCATCCATCCCAATCCCCTTCTCAAAGGGGTCCTCATGGAAAATATGCTTACATAATTTTTATTTAAAAAATCACTTATGCATACTGTTTTTCTCCTTGTCTTGTTTATTTAACAACAGATCATGATGATCTATGATACAGCTATACTCTGAAATACATGGCAATAATTTTTAAAAAAGAGGTAAAGATGGCCATAATTTATAGTTAAGTGAAGAAAGCAAGTTACAAACTAATGTTTAAAGCATGATTCTATTAAGTGTGTGTGTACTTATATAAGTACATGTAAATCTGTTAATATAAACTTTTGAAAAGCCAAAGAAGAAATTAATTATGTGTTAATAGCAATTATCTAGGTAGGGGTTGAACCAGACTGTGGGTGGGTGGGATTTACTATGAAGTGGAACATGGGACACTTCCATCTCTAAATTTTTATAAACTTCTAAGTGACAGGGTTACATATAATTTTTACTTTTTAAAAATTATTTCCCTATTCTTTAAAACATTATTTTAAATACTTTGACCATTAAAAAAAACAATCCTGCATATGTATCTATAGAAATTAAAGTATAATCTATGGTTTGCAAATTTTTCTACTTTGCATTTCTTGGAGATTTTTCTTTGTTAAAACATTATTTTTTACTATTGTGTGGTATTCCAAAGTAAAGATATAGCATTGTCACAGGTGGGCACAGGTAACCAGGATTTTGGTGATCGAGGACAAAGAATTAAACTGAACACACAGAGAGTTTATAGCAGAAAGAGAGACAGCAGATTTATTAAGCGGCAGTACACTCCACAGAACATGGAACCAGGCCAACTCTGAGCTGAGATTGACCTCAGAGGCTGGAGGGATTCTGATCTTATAGGGCAGATCCTTCCTGGCTAGTTTTGGCAGGCTTTTAGTGTGCATGTACAAGTGGTTGTATTACTTTAAATCTACTGAGCGTGTGGTGTCCCATGATTTTCCTTGATTGGCCACCAGGGAAGGGGGTTGCACAATGTTAACTTATTATAATGATATTATAATGAAGCAGGGGTCGTGTAGCATCTTCTCTGCAGGCGCGTTCATGAGTCACTATGATTCAGCGCTTTTCCAGAAAGCAGAAACAACCAGTGTAGAACAGTGTCTCTGTCCTGTATGGATGTCCTTTATCTTAGCCCTGGGGCACCTCCAGAGCCCCTCCCTCCTGCCTCTGCATAGCTAATTTAACCAGTCCCCTACCGATACTCATTTAGGTTATTGTAATGAAATCACCTTATATATGCTTTCGGGTTATTTATACCATTATGACATCTTTTTATATCAGCTCACATAGATCTATCATTTAAAACATTTTATTGTTGTTCAAGTACAGTCATCTGCATTTCCCCCCCACCACTCAATCTATTATTTTTTTAAACAGCCACAGAGAATTCCAGTCCAAGGACATAACATGAGTTGTACAATCCATCCCCTGCTGATGGTTATTAGGTTGTTTCCAACTGACCATTACAGATATTTAAAGCCGATATCTGAATTTTGCATTTGCATACCATCGGCAGACCAGTGGAGTAAATGAGGACCTTGAGAAACTTCGTGTGATGGGGAGTGAAGCCAGTCTCTCCTGGCAGAGCCTAATTGCTATAAAATGGCCAGGGAATGGGCTTGCTTCAGAGAGGCAAGTGATGATGAGATTCTTAGAGTTTGTTGTGTGTCATGCGCCCCTTAGAGAACTTGCCGGAAGCTTTAGTCCCCAAGAGGAGGATATCTATCACCTGTACTGGTTCGTCAGCCCTGCAATCTGATTTTCCTTTGATACACGCACACTACCCCAACACCACCCTTGGATGCATCTTTAGCGGGATCATTAGTCCAGGTGCTCTTGCTTTCCTAACCGAAGGGTGGGCCTGGAACCTAAACCAAGACAGTGAGGTTTCATCCTTGACCTTGGCTAAAGCTACTGGGACATAGATCCTTCCTCACCACTGTGTTTCTTAGCTATAATGATGCACATCTGGTGTTGCAGAGCAATCCTGTCTTAGACTGAAGCAGGTTTCTGGGAAACCTAGTCTGAACTCCTGGATCCAGCCCCGTTAACTCAGTTACCTGAGCCAAAAAATTTCATTTTATATTTCAGTCAGCGCCAGTTTGGTTTCTGCCACTTCCATCGATAGAGTTCTTATTCATTCACCTTTCCCAGAAGAAAACAAATTAACTGATTCAAACAGTATTTATTGACTATCTATACTCAGTCCAGTGCTGGGCAATGCTGGGGAAAACAAATGACCATGACAGAACTTGTCCCTCCCCTCACAGCAATCCCAGTCTCCCAGAGCTTATGCAGATCATCATGAAGCACTCGGTAATAATGGCAACATGCACCAGGAAGGAGACATCTGTGAATTGGGTGGTGAGATCTAAGGACAAGACTTTAAATGGACACTGATAGATAGTTGAAGAATCAACCAAATGAAATGAGGTTAAGGGTTAAAGGTCCATGTACACATGTCCAGGGGGTTCAGGGCATCCTCAATTCCTCGGAGACCTCAGAAACCTGGTAAAATATACTGGAAGTAGAAGGAGCAAAGGGTGAGGGAGGTGGAAAGGGGACAGATGAGGCACCAGCCAAGCCTCAGCAGGAGGATGAGGGAGCAGGAGGAGGAGGCCGAGGTGTACACGAAGCCATCCCTTCTCGTTCCTCACAGTGTAGTGTAGAAATACATGGCTATCAGCATCACAGGGAGCTGGAGGAGAAGGCAGTCTGGTTAGGAGCACTCCAGCCCCTACACCCACGTCCCACCCAACCAAAGGCTCCCTGCCACTTACTGTCCACATCAGGATGGCAAATCCAAACCAGGAGATGCCCCACGTGTAGCTGTCGATGGCATGGCCAATGTGTTCAAAACAGCCCTGGGCACAGGCAAAATGAGAGTTTGAGAAAATTCCCAGGGAGGCTGGCTGCTGAAAGCAAGACTTGCTGTATGCCCTTAAGAAAGTCACTTCCTTCCTTGTCTTATGTTTTCTCACTGTGCAATGAGCATCATGGCAGTGTCTACCTCCCAGGGTGGTTTCAGGGAGCAGGGAGGTGACCTTGAACCCATGCCCTGTATAAGCCTGTGCTATCCTGATGATGATTATGAGAGCCTGAGGGTGATTTTGCTTACAGCCAGCTTACCATGCTGCCCACAAGTTCCAAGGGTCTGAAATATGTCTCTAGGATCACTCCACTTCGGACATCTCTTCACTGATGAGATGGGGCTGTGTGGGTCTAGAGCCCACATCTTCACATAGACCCCTGGTCCAACTTGGAAGCAGCCAAGAACCAAGTTTCAAGTTGTGTGCCCTGGATTTAGGCAGGACTGAGGGGGGTGCTATCATTTGTTGGCTATGGGGCCTACATATGACTCTGATCCTCTAAGCCTCAGTGTTCTGATCTGAGAAGTGGTGATCTCAAGAGCACTGCCCTCTGAAAGCATTTATGAAGATTCCATGAGGATGCATGTGAGCACTCGGCATGGTCATGGCTGGAAACATGGCTGTCTGATTCTGAGGGTGGGGATGGTTTGCACACTTGATCTAACACACACCATTGAAGGGCCCCAGGCAGCCAAGAGCAGCCAGAGACGGCCACTGGGACAAGTTCTCTTCGTCTAACCTCCTCTAGTCCTTTCTCTGTTTCTGTACTTCCCTTGCAGTAGTTAAAGCACCTGGTTGGGGCCTAACTACCTGAAATCAAACCCCAGCTCCATCCCTCACCAGTAAGTTACCTCTCAGTTTCATCATCCGTAAAATGGCATAATTGTCATCTTTAACTCATCAGGCTATGGTACGAAATAAGATAAAAACTTGGCTCTGGCCAGGTGGCTCAGTTGGTTAGAGCATCATGCCACACACCAAAAGGTTGCAGGTTTGATACTTCGTAAGGGCACATCCCTAAACTGTGGGTTCAATCCCCGGTTGGGGAGCATACCCATGTTTCTCTCTCCCCCTTCCTATCTCTTGAAAAATCAATAAATATATCCTCAGGTGAGGATTAAAAAATAATAAGATAAAAACCTAAAGCACTGAAAAGGGTGTCTAGTACAAAGTAAAAGCTCAATAAATATGGGTGGGTTGTTATCAGTGTTGTGCTGTTGCTATCATTATTGTTGCACATATTCCCGGACAGCCTGAGAAAATCTGTAGGTGCTAGGTCTAAATCAGACAGACCCTGTGTACGTCCCACTGACTTTCAGAGGAAGGGAGAGACAGAGGGGTGGAGAGTTGAGAGAAGGGAGAGATAGAGAAAGCCAGAGAAGGGAAGAGGAAGTAATAGACAGTGTGGGGTGTGGGGGGCGCAGGTAGAGAAGAATCAGAGAGGGCCAGGGGGACCACAGACAGGTGCAGCAGAAGGGAGAAGATATACCTTGGTGAATAGGTAGTCCATGTGGCCCAGACGGCAGCCCTGTTCATTGAGGGGGATGAAGTTGCCAGTCCGTCGACAGCACAGCGGGGGCCAAGGAAATACCACCTCTGGGGTGGCAGCCCGGAAGGTTGATGTGAAGTTCACCCAGTCCATGGGACCCGATGTGCCACAGCACTCTTGCTGGGGAGAAAGGCAGGGGATCAGTCTTTAGCTCAGAGCAGATAACCGCTTGCCTGAGGTCAGGTAGTGAGAAACTGTCCTGTGCCACTGCTGGGGCCAACTTCCCCATGTGCTGGGCCTCAAAGAGGAGGGCAGGTTCATGTGTGTGAGTAAAGACCAGAAGATATTTGTTCCAGGACCAAGAGGCTGATGGGGGATTTGGGTCGAACCTACACTTGTGATTTATTTTAAAATTCTTTTGAATTCACTGTCAACAAAACCTGAGCTACATAACACCAAGAGGCAGATTTCTGGCTTTTCCTAGCTCCTGTGGATGTTTAATTTGTGGCCCTTGAAAGATGAAAACATGAGCTCTTTCAAACATGGGTTCCAACCCTGGCTAGCTGTAGCACTTGAGCCAAACTGGCACTTCATTTTCCCTTGAACCCTCAAGACTGTCCTCGGTGCCGCCATGTCGTGTCGGATTTAGCTAAGAATGTGGTTTCTGGAAACTGGCATCCTGGGTTTGAGTCCTTCTGGTTCTGTGGACTACCAGCTGTGGGACCTCAGGCAAGCCCCTCAATTCCTTGCCTCATTTTCTTATTGCTAAAAAGCTGATCTCCATTATGGGGTAGTTGTGAGGATTAAATAAGCTTTTAAAGTTCTTTGGACCATGCTAACCAGAAATGAGTGCTCAGTAAATGTTTGCTGTTGTTGTTAATACAATAGGCATCATGGTTAAGAGCAGGGATTCTGGATCTAGGCTGCCAGGTCTGGATCCCAGCTCAGCCACTTACCCTGGGCGAGTGACTTTCCCTTTCTTGGGCCTGTTTACTCATCTGGAAAATGACAACCACCAGAGCATCCCTCGTAAGAGCCACATGAGTAGATGTCAGATACCAGTGTGAGCACAGTGGGAGCCCTATCTACTTCTGTGGTGACAGCCCCGGGTCCTCCAGACCTTCCTCCAGGTCCACCCTCGCCCCTCCTTGCTCACCTCAATCATGATGCGGTCCCAGAGGCGAGTCAGTTCTTGGCCCTGATCCGTGTCTGCACTGTAGAATGTCAGCATCTGCTTGGTGATCAGGGATGGGTTGGACACCATCTGTGAAGGGCCAGGGAAAATAGAGTCCCGTGGGGATGGCTGGGGAGATGGAAGTCAACATCCACCCCCAGCATGAGACCCTCACCACACCATCCCTGGGAGTCGAGCCCTTCCCCCGGCCTCTGCCTGGCTCACATAGTCTCGGTGGGTGTAGGATGTGATGCAGGAGGCACACTCGAAGATGTAGACGATGAGCATGAGCACCAGGTACTGGGGAGAGATAGAGGGAGGGGTGAAAGGACAGCGCGGTCACGACAAAGCCCGTGAAATCACAGGCCCTCAAGGGATGGATCGATGGATAGAAGTGTGATTTTTAAAACATGTGTAAGACAAGTGAGTGGTAGCATCTGTGTGATGGGTGTACAAATGTTCACTGTTCAAGTCATTCCCATTTTCTGTATGTTTGAAATTTTCCATAATAAAATGATAGGGGAAAATGAAATGAAAACATGTGTAAAGTATTTCCTGAAGTTAACAAAATGCTTGGATACAGTAAAGTAAATGTCTACGCTACAAAGAAAAAAAGACATTCTTGAGACAACCAAGGATATTTGAACCCAGAGTGGGTGTTGGAAGATAGATATGAAGGAACTAGGGTGAATTTTGCAGGTGTGCCAGTGGCATGGTGATTGTGCAAATAAAAAGAAAAATCTCTTTGACCCGCATTTAGTGAAAAGTATTTTCCTGTCCTCACCATTTACCCTTACCCGTAAAGCAGCATGGAGTGGGGTGTGGATTTGCCAACTCCACTGCTGAGAGATGACATGATGTGGCCTAACATGCCTGACTACTTGAAAACAATATCCTTATCAGTCAGAGAAATACATACTCAAATATTTGTAGGTAAATGACTTGGCGTACAGAATGCGCTTCAAAATACCCCAGGAAAGAAAAATGTGGGCAGGCAGGGAGTGGAGTAGAGGACACAAAGTTTGCCAGTCTGTGACAGACATGTTGAAACCAGGTGATAGGTGCACAGGGTTCATCAGGGCATTCTCGCTAGTCTATGTTTGAAATTTCCCATAATATTTTTTAAAAACTTCTAGGCCTTAGTTAATGACAAACTAATAGAAACACACAATTTTTTTTACTACATGAGTGAACTTCTAGGGCTTTGGCTCAATTATTATGCCAGAGAATTAAATGCAGGTAAGAAATAAAAAAGGAGGAAAACAGGAAAGGAAAGGAAAAGATGCCTTTCATGGCCCCCTCTTACAGCAAAGCCTCCTTACCAAGGCCTGTGGGGCCCGCCTTCCTTTTCTTTCCTCCTCCTCCATGTCCGTTGCCCACTGCTCCTCCTTCACCTCCATCTGCCCTCACCTCATGTCCTCTCTCACCCTCACCCCAACTTGGTTCCAGCCACACTGGCCTCCTAGCCTCCTCTGGCTTCAGAGAACTTGCTCTTGTCGTCGCCTCCACCTGGAATGTTCTTCCTGAAGATCTACACACGAGCGCACCCCTCATCTCCCCTGGGCATTTGCTTTCCTTGGCTTCGAGGCCTCCCCATCCCTTTCTCCAGTTCCAGCTCACCCTTCCCTGGTCACTGTCTTTCCCCCTCAGAGCTTCCCCCCAAAAGGCAACAGCTTTGTGTTTTGCTCACTATAATATAGCTCTGGTGCCTAGCATAGGTTTTGGCATGTGGTTCTGGCTTAATAAGCATTTGTTGGTTGAATAAGTAGGTGCTCGTGGGAATTTAAAGGTCTGCCAACCACAGAGGAAGCACAGTGTTGGCTCTGTGTCACCGGGTCAGGATTGGAATTCCTGCTCTCCCTACTATATGGGCTTTGGCCTCTTTGAACCTCAGTTTTCTCATTTAGCAAATGGGTAGAGAAGCAGTAACTTCAGAGGGCTTCTGGGAGGATTGAGGGAGCTCATTTTCTAAGCTGCTCAGCCTAGTGTCAGGCACATGAGAGGCCCTTAGGGAGTGTGGATATTGTTGTTACAGTTACTGATGTTGGCAGAACACAGGCTCGAGTTCTTCAGGTTAGAATCCTCCTCGCTCTGTCACTGACTCACTGAGCAACCCTGGATAAGTGACTTCACTTCTCTGAGCCTCAATTTCAACTTTCAAGCGGGTTCATGATGATGATGGTGATGATGATGATGATATCTCATGGTGGGTTGTGAGGAATAAATGAACTAATCCATGTAAAACACTTAGAAAGTAATGAGCACTCATTACATGGTATCTGAACTGCTATGACTATTGATTGTCTTTATCGACAGCACTCATGACACCAGGCTCTGGAGATCAACTAGCTGAGGTTCAAATCCCAGTCCCGCTACTCAAGCTGTCCTCCTGTGCAGAGAGCTTTCTTCCTTTCCTCCCCTGTGTCCCAATTTACTTTCTGAAATGATGGAGACAGACAGCCGAATCTAGGTTATTGAGTAACGGGAAGGTGAAATAAAGCGATTTCCAGGAGGCCTGGGTGTGGTGCCATGCTGAACACGCACTGGCGGCTGCAGTGATGGTTACTATTACGACTCTACGAGGATGATCTTTGTGCCTACCTACCCCCTCCCCTCCTCCTGGGCCTCACCGTGAGGATCATGGACCGCCGGCGGCAGAGCACTGCACCCACTCCAAAGCTGGCCACGACAAAGAAGGAGAAGCCGCAGAAGATGGCGATCCAGGCGCCAGCGAAGACATCATCCTTGCCTGAGACGCCCATCAGTGGGTACACACGGTACTGGTCAGCTGTTACCCATACTGTCTCAGCAAACAGAGCCAGACCTGACAGCTGGAAAGAGCAGCGGGTAAGAGGGATCTGCTCAGGGGCAGCAGCCCAGCTGCATGAGTCTCCACGAGCCGGTTCTTTCCTCATTTTGAGCCTCCACTGCCTGCTCAGTAAAGTGGGTATGTAGTGAGAGTGGTGAAGAGCCCTGGCTGGGTGGCTCATTGGTTGCAGCGCCATCTAGCATATCAAAAGGTTGTGGGTTTGATTTCCAGTCAAGCTCATACCCAGCTTGTGGATGGGGGGCAACCGATTGATGTTTCTCTCCCACACCAAGTATTTTCTCACACTGATGTTACGGTCTCTCTTTCTCTCTTCCTCTCTCTCTAAAGTCAATAAACATATCTTTGGGTGTAGGTTTAAAAAAATTGTTTAGAAAATAATAAGTGACAAAGACATCACCTTTCATGAGCAGGGATGAGGCTAGACAGAGGTCAGGAGGGGAGGGCCCAGTCAGAACCCACTGCGTGTCACCGTTGTGAGTTGCTTCAAAGATAGCAGGAAATTCTACATGCGAAGCCTAGAGCACATGACTGGCACAGAGGAGACGCTCAGTCAACCTGCCCTCCCTTACTAGTGTTATTCCCTGAAGAGGGGAATCTGGCCATTACCTGAAGAATTATGAGTACATCAACCCTTTGGTCCAGCAATTCCACTTGGTGAAATAACCCTACTCATACACCCGCCCATGTAGGAAAATCACGAACCCACAAGGTGATCCCCTCTAGCATTGCAGATAGAGGAACCAGGATGCCATACAGTGGAGTGCTATGCAGTTGTGGAAAAGAGCAGGGAGGCTCTCTTGAGGACTGCTGTGGAGTGGCCTATAGGCTGTGTGAGTAGGAAGAAATGGGAGGCATGAAAAAGGATATGCAATGAGCTACCTTTTAGGCAAGAAAGGGGAGAGAGTAAGTATATATGCTACTATTGCATTTGTAGCATGTTGAAAAAACTAAGCATCTGGTTGTCTGTGGGACGAAGGACACAGAAAAAAGAGAGGAAACTGCTTTGTAGGTCCTTTTGACAACAATAAAGCTAAACCTCCTGGAGTACTTACTCTGTGCCAGGCATTGGGTCTCATAACTGGCTTCTGTGTAATAATCGTTAGTTGCAGCTTTAGTGGACATTGTTGTTATGGCTAATACAAAGAGTAACCATGTGTGAAAAATTGGTCTAAGAGCATTAATCCAAAGCTCATTGTATCCTTGCAGCATTACTATTTTATCTCCATCTTTAATTTTTTTTTCATTGATTGATTTTAGGGAGTAAGAAGGGATAGAGAGAGAGAGAAACATTGCTTCGACGGTCTACCCACACATTCATTGGTTGCCTCTTGTATGTGCATATCGGGATGATGCTCTAACCAACTGAGCTACCCAGCCAGAGCGAGTCTCCATCTTACAGATGAGAAAATTGAGGCCCAGAGAGGTGACCCCAAGTCTACAATGGAAAGTGGTAGAGCTGGGATTTGAACCCAGGCTGTCTTGCCTCAGAGCCATGTACAGGTATCACATACTTTAAAAAAAATAAATATTAAGTAAAAGACATTTTTATTATTCATTATCATGGGCCTGCTGTGTGCCAAACAGGCAGTTCATGTCCATAATCACGTTAATGTTCATAGCTAGCATTTGTTAATCATTTTTTCTGAGCTGAGGTTCATACATAGATTAATCCACACAAATATTACCACAGTGAAATCATAATCTGTGGATAGGGAAACAGGAACAGAGAAGTAAAGCCATTGCTCAAGGTCACACAGCTGGGGAGAGGCAGAGCTGAGATTCAAATCCAGGCTGCTCTGACTAGAAAGCCTGCAGCACTGGTCTGCTGAGGAGTCCTGGACCTTTGCCCTCCACCCCAGGCTCAAGACTGGCCTCCTCTCCCCACCCTCCCACTTGGCTCCCAGCACTGGGGAATGTCTCACCAGAATAATGATGTTGCCCACGACCAGCATCCCCACCACAATCGGAGACCCCTTCTCCACCTCTGCTGCTGCAGATGCCATAGTCCTGCCTGGGACACATGAGCAGGGATGAAGCCACAGAAAGGCCAGGAGGGAAAGGAAGGCCCAGCTGGACCCACTGTCCCCACTCCACGCCTCAGCTGCAAGGGGCTGCTCCTGGCTCTCTGCTGGGCCCAAGTGGACTCAGCATGCTTAGTTTTCCACACCCTGGTGGTAGACCATTTTACAGCAGAGAACAGTGAGGCCCAGGCAGGGTAGTCACTGGCCAGCAGCGCTCAGCACTGGCCTTCCTTGGGCCCGAGACCACCCCAGCTCCTTCTGCCCATCCAACTCCCAGATCCCCCTCCTCACCTTCTCTGCCTAAAGCTTCTCTGGCCAGTCCCTCCCACAGTGGCTCCCTATATATATGCCCAGGCCCCTCCTTGGGCCAGCCTCTCAGGAAGGGAGGATGGTGTCTGGGGAAAGAGACAAGAGGTCAAGCAGGCAGACCAGCATGAGAGAACAGCTTTAGGTGCTCCACCCCCAAGTGATTTATAGACCTGACATTCCAGATGGTGCCAGTTTCTGGTGACATGGGCAGGGTGCTATGCCCCTGGGAAGGCTGCTGTGGTATTGGACTGGGGAGGGGTTGGGAGAGTATGTGCACCACCTAATGTCTCTCCTTAAGACACGGGCCTTCCTGGGAGCAGAAGAGAGATCCAAGTTGGACCTGGATGTGAATCCTAAATCCCAGAACTCCCTCTTCTTCTGGTGGTTCCATCTGTCCAAGGATGGGAACCCAGGGGGAGGCCCAGGTAGGGATCCTGGCAGCTGTGGATAGGCTAGACCAAAGCAGTGAGGTAGAGAGATGAGGGGGCAGGTGGGCTGAGAAGTCTGATTTTACAAGCTGTGGGCTAAGGGGGAGAGATTGGCAAGAGATGGGGGAATGAGGGGAGTTTGAGAGGAGTGTTCGATGAGTGGAAAGAGAAGTGTGCTAGAAAAAGGGAAGGAGCACACTGAATGGGCTTGGTGGGGGAGAAGTCCCCTTTCCACCACCACCTCCACCACCACACAGGTAGGGACAAAGCAGGGTTACAGTGAGGAGCCAAAGCGGGCAAACGTCTTCAGGCTGCAGGCTTAAGAGATGTAGGTTCAAATCCTAGTTCACTTTTGTCTGTGCTGTGTGACTTGGCATGTGCATTTGCCCATCTGCTGAATGGGTATCAGCCAAGGGATCACTTTCCTACAGTGCAGGGATGTGTTCCAAAGATGTCTTTCAGTCCCAATGTGAACGTGGCAGAGCCTCACCAGCTGTGCTCCCCAGAGGCCCACGTTCTCTCCGATGGCGCCCCCTAGTATCAAGAGGCTGGTTCTGCAAGCGAAAATGGTGGCTTGAGGCTCCCAGTCCTTGCCCAGAATTTCTGTAGCTCACAGGCCCGGACACTTACCGTGTTCTCTCTTTGAGCAGTAGCTCTACGGGTGTATGTGCCATCGGCAAACAAACAGAACTTGAAATTCTGTTGTCAAGACACTGGCTTGGTAGTAAAATACATGAGATGTATTCCAATGAAAATGGATAATTAGGTTTAGGTTTTCAGTCAATTCACTTTACTTTTAAAATAGGTTTTCTCTGTTGATTTACATTTATATTAAGGACCAATGAGAAAATTTAAATAGTAATGTGCATGATCTTTCAAGTACATCTTATAAGTTTTACCTAAAATAACTTGACGAAGGTGAGGGCAATCTGGCTGTGACATCTGTCACCCCATTGATCGCCAGGGGTGATTTGGCTGATCTGGCTGGCTAGGCAGGTGTCCCCTTCCTCCCTCAGCGATTCGTGTGTGTCCCTCCCAAAGCTGCATGCTGGATCAGAGGACAATCTTCCCAACTAGAGGAGAGGACCTGTCGACGGTATACCAGCAGCTGCGCTCCCCTGCTAGAACCTCCAAACAGGCTCTCAAGGTCCATTTGTAGGAGACCGAGGGTGGTCAAGCTTCCAAGACTCCAGACACATCCAAATGAGGCACTGCACGTGGCAGTCTGCCTTTCTAAAAAAAGAAAAAGAAAAAAGAAACTTGCCAAATAGCGTCAGGCTAAATAATGTGAAATATTTTTATTTTCTGATAGTTGGTAACTGTTGGTATTTTCAAATAGCTGGTAATAGTTAGAAGTTACATAAAATGACTAGTAAAGGCAAAAGGGTGTCATCAGTGGCACATTGATATGTCACCAGTCATGTAGTCAATGCATTAATATGATACCAGTCATTGATGTTTCTCTCCCTCTCTTTCTCCCTCCCTTCTCCTCTCTCTAAAAATAGATAAATAAAATGTAAAAAAAATATGTCACCAGTCACAAAAGGGATTCATTTTGTTCTGAAGCATAAAGCCAATATACTTTGTCAAATTTGAATTTTCACTATTCTTTATTATTATATAAGCCTATCTTCAAACAATACATTTCGAAGTGCTAATTACTTCCTTAAAAAAATCACAGTGCCATCCTGGCTGGTGTGGCTCAGTGGATTGAGTGCCAGCCTGTGAACTGAAAGGCTGCCCATTCGATTCCTAGTCAGGGCACATGCCTGGGTTGTGGGCCAGGCCCCCCATTGGGGGTGTGTGAGAGGCAACCAACCTTTTGCACATTGATGTTTCTCCCTCTCTCCCCCTCTCTCTAAAAATAAATAAATGGAACCTTTAAAAAATTATTTAAAAAAATTGGAGTGCCAAGATGTCCTAAAGATACATGCCTACTATTTGTCCTACCAAATACTGTGAATGTTTTCATAATAGTCCCAAATTGGAAACTATGCAAATGCCCCTTAACAGTAGAATGGATAAGTACATTAGGGTACCTGCATATAATGGATACTATTCAGCAATAAAAGGCAACAAACTATTGATATATGCAACCTCAGGGATGAATCTCAAAAATATTATGCTAAATGAAAAAACCATACTCAAAAGACTACAACTGTATGATACTAGATATGAAGTTCTAGAACAGGAAAACCAATCTAGAGTGATAAAAGTCAGGGGAGAGGTTACTCATAGGGCAATGTCACTAGAAGAGACAAGAAGGGGACTTCTCTTTCCTGATTTGAACACTGTTACACAGGGGCATTCAGATTGTGAAAACTCATCAAGCTATACAGTTACAATAAGTGTACTTTTCTGTATATATACATATACAAATATACATATTTCATTACAATGCCTTCTAAAGAAGGTAAATCCTTTCAGAGACATAGTAATGTGTTAAAGTGGTATTTTCCAAAGGCAGCATATGAGATGATTTTAGGCTGTCTATGGACATGAATAGAAATAGCATAAAATGACATAAAACTCAGGTGATGAGAAAATGATCAAGTTTAATCCTGGTGGTGGCATGGAGAAAAGCTCAGGAGTTTGAGGCTACTGTGTCCTAAAACATGTTTCCATCTTTGCCTAGAGAAGCTCTCAACCATCCTCAGTGTCTGACTAGAATTTAATAACATATTTTCATTCTATTTATTTTTAAGACAAAGTGTTTTGTTTTCTTCTTCTTAATTATATTTTATTGATTTTGCTGTTACAGTTGTCCAAGTTTTTCCCCCTTTGTCCACATCCACCCAGAATTCCCCCTACCCCCCACTCCCTCAGGCAATCCCCACACCATTGTTCATGTCCTTGTGTCATGCATATAAGTTCTTTGGCTACTCCACTTCCTATACTGTACTTTACATCCCCATGGCTATTCTGTAACTACCTATTTGTACTTAATCCCCTCACATCTACACCCACTCCCCCATACTCCCCTTCCATCTAGCAACTATCAAAATGCTTTCCATATCCATGATTCTGTTTTTCTTGTTTGCTTAGTTTGTTTTTTAGATTCAATTGTTGATATATATGTATTTATTGCCATTTTATTGTTCATAGCTTTGGTCTTCTTTTTCTTAAATAAGTCCCTTTAACATTTCATATAATAATAGTTTGGTATTTATAAACTCCTTCAGTTTTTCTTGTCTGGGAAACTCTTTATCTGCCCTTCATTCTAAATGACATTTTTGCTGGGTAGAGCAATCTTGGTTGTAGGTCCCTGCTTTTCATGACTTTGAATATTTCTTGCCAATCCCTTTTTGCCTGCAATATTTCTTTTAAGAAATCAGCTGACAGTCTTTTGGGAACTCCCCGGTAGGTAACTAATGGTTTTTCTCTTGCTGCTTTTAAGATTCTGTCTTTATCTTTAACCTTTGTTATTTTAATTATGATGTGTCTTGGAGTGAGACTCTTTGCATCCATCTTGTTTGGGGCTCTCTGCACTTCTTGGACTTGCATTGGTACTTCTTTCACCAAATTAGGGAAGGTTTCTTTCATTATTTTTTCAGATAGATTTCCAATTTCTTGCTCTTTCCCTTTTCCTTCTGGCACCCCTATGATTTGAAAGTTGGAATGCTTGAAGTTGTCCCAGAGGATGTTTCCTCATTTTTTTTGGACTGTTTTTTCTTCTTATTTTTCTGATTGGTTGTGTGTTTTTGCTTCCTTGTGTTCCAAATCATTGATTTGATTCTCAGCTTCATTCATTCTATTGTTGTTTCCTTATAAATTGTTTTTTATTTCATCAGTGAATCCTTTGTTTCCAACTGGATCTTTTTTGTGCTATAGAGGACCTCACTAATTTTTTTGAGCATCCTTATTAAACCAGTATTTTGAACTCTGCATCTGCTAGATTTCTTACCTCCATTTTGTTTAGTTCTTTTTCTGGAGTTTTGACCTGTTCTTTCATTTGGGCCATGCTTTTTTGTCTCCTTATTTTGGCAGCCTCCCTGTGCTTGTTTTTATGTATTAGGTAGAGCTGCTATGACTCCCTGTCTTGGTATGTGGCCTAATGTAATAGATGTTGAGTAGGGTTCAGTGGCACAGCATCCCCTATCACCCAAGCTGAGTACTCAAGGTGTGCCCTTCATGTGGGCTGAGTACACCCTCCTCTTATTGTTAAGACTCAGTTGCTGTCAGAAGATCAATGGGAGGTATTTACCCAGGCCAGTCAGCTGCAAGGACTGGCTGTGGGCACTGACCACCAGCCTCTGCCCTCCAGGGAGGGGCCAGGTGGTGGTGCTCTGACATGGTCTGTAGCTGTCTACTAGTTGCATAGGTTCTGGGGTTTCCCAGATGGTGCAGGCCAAAGTCAGCTGCCACCTGTGTTTTGACTGGGTCCACCCTGCACGAGCTATCTGAGATGGCTGCTACTTGTGCTGGGCTTGGAGATTGCCAGGCAAAGCCAAGCTGTGAATCTATACTGGTTGTTGCTAGTGCTGGTCCTGGGGCCACTTAGCAAGAGGTACAGGGGCTGGAGGCCTGCCTATTGTTTGTTTGAGAGGATTTAGGAAGTTTTGAAGCATGAGCCAAGACCAGCCATTCTTATGGAAAAGCCACTGTTAACAGCTTCGGTGTGCCTATAAGCTGGGTGGGGCAGACAGAGTCTCAGGGGATCTCCAAGGCAGGGCAGTGTTAGCCAAGTTGATGGAGCCTCAGATATGGCACTAGCCTGCCAGCTTTCTAGCTCTGTTGGTAGTGGGGGTTCAGAAAAGGGACAATAGCCACTGCCTGACTTTCTCTCTGGGAGAAAGCTGTCCCCCAGCTCTCCCCTTGATGCCAGACACTTCAGTTCCTCCCTGTATGCCACTGGTGCCTTTCAGGCTCCTACCCTGGTGCTGGGACTCAGAGGGAATAAGTCCGAGTAAGTCCATGTGTGGGTTTTTTATTCTTTTTTATTTTTATCTTTTTAGTATTTTATTTATTTATTTTTAGAGAGAGGGGAAGGGAAGAAGAAAGAGTAGGAGAGAAACATCAATGTGTGGTTGCCTCTCATGTGTCCCCTACTGGGGACCTGGCCTGCAACCCAGGCATGTGCCCTGACCGGGAATCAAACCAGCGACCCTTTGCTTCACAGGCCCACGCTCAATCCACTGAGCTACACCAGCCAGGGCCATGTGTGGGTTTTTTAAGAGGAGCTGTTTGGGACTCTAGAAGTTTATTACACTGACTCAGTCCCCACTAATTTCTGCAGCCAAAAGTTATGGGACTTATCTTCCTGGCACTGAAACCTTAGGCTGGGGGACCTGGTATGGGACTGGTACTCCTCACTCCCAAGCTATTTCTCCCGCATTTTTATCCACCACAGGTGGATGTGGGACCAACCCATTCCACGTCTCTGCCCCTCCTACTAGTCGAATGGATGTGGTTTTTTTAATTCTGTAGTTGTCAGACTTCCATTCAACTTGATTTCTGACAGTTCTGAGTGATGGTTACTCTCTAATCTAGTTGTAATTTTGATGTGGTTGTGCAAGGAGGCAATCCAGGTTTACCTACGCTGCTTTCTTGACCAGAAGTTGGTGTTTTGTTTTCAATGGCCAGTAGTGAAAGGAATGTTTTCTTAAAATATTCAAGTACACACACACACACACACACACACAATGTAGAGAATGAGCTAACAAACAACCTACATCTTCACTATCCAGCTTTGTCCTTAGTAATTGTCTATATTCACTGCAGATTTTTTATTTTTAGGTGGCAAGCATTGCAGATAGCATTTGAAGCCACCTGATCTCACCCCAGAGATAACTTCACTTCCAAACTTGGAACGCATCATCCTCCATACCCCTTCCCCTGTCTTCTTTTTCAGATCTCAGGTGTCATGGGTTGAGCTAACCACATACCCTCAGTTTATTTATTTATTTTAAAGATTTTATTTTTAGAGAGGGAAAGGGAAGGAGAAAGAGAGGGAGTGAAACACTAATGTGAGGAAGCTCCTCTAGGTCCTGGGGACCTGGCCTGCAACCCAGGGATGTGCCCTGATTGGAAATCGAACTGGTGACCCTTTGTTTCACAGACCTGTGCTCAATCCACTGAGCCACACCAGCCAGGGTCATATATATCTTTTTTGATGTGTGCTTTTTTGTAAAATAGGTACAGCTATTTCCTTTGCACATATTTTCTAATTTACATACCTATAATTGTGTTAAATAGCTCATCCTATTCTTACTTATTTTGCTCAGTACTATGATTTTAAGATCCATCCATTTTACTCTGGGAACACTGCATCCACGGCTTCTTGGTTGCTTGGGACACCAGTGTTGCGCATCCTCCAGTTTATTTTCTCCTCCTCAATGAGGACAGCCAGGGTACTTCCAACTCCCCCTCCCCCACCACTATCACTATAAGTAATGCTGCAGTGAACACCCTCATGCATGCCCCCTTAGAGACCTATATGTCTTTTTCTTAGGGAACAGATTTCCTGGTTGTGGATATGTATGTACCAGTTTGCTTTTCACAATGGCTGTTCCCTCTACTCTTCAACCAAGAATTCATGAGAGTTCCTGTATCCATTCATTACTACCTACACTTGGCATTATCCAGCATTGTAGTTTTGACAGAGTAAATCAGTGACAGGTGATACCTGCCATTATATCAATTCTCACTTATTACTAATGATTTTGAGCATCTTTCCAAATATTTGTTAGCCTTTGAGTTTTTACTCCTTTATATGTTTTCATTTTAACATATATGCGTATATTAATCAATAATGTATAGAATAGTTTTAGATGTTTTGGTAAACTTCATACATATAATTTGTACATATCCTCATGCAATTGACTTTTTTCACCTCAAAATTATGTTTTAGGGTTTATTCATCACATATGTGGCTCTAGCTCATCCATTATTTGCAAGAATACTTCATAAGTTAAATTTTCCTTTTCAAATGTTCATTTTAGCAAAGATGTCACCAATGGCATCACAGCGGTATGAAGACTTAGCAACACTCTAAAACTTCAGGTTTGGACACTAAGGTAATATGTAAAGGCTGGGATATCAGATGCTCCTTTTGGTCAGCTGTACAAAGGAGGGCCTAAAATTCATGGGTAGTGGGAGACAGCCAAATATTGTGGCCAAGAAAGGGGAACTTTGCAGCTAGATGAGACCAGTGTGAATTGTAAAATGAGGAGAGAGAAAAAAAAGGGAGGGGGAAAGAGAGATCCAGGGAAATGAGGACATGGTGTGTGGTGGTGAAGCAAAGGGGAAAACTCTAGTGTGGGGGTAGTCAAGAGGTCTCTTTATTTTTTCTCAAATTTATTAGCACCAAATATATGATCAGGCCTAAACTAAGCATTTTGTGGCACACAAAATGAGCTTTCTCATGTTCAGCCCTGTGCGGGCAATGCTAGGAATACAGCAGTGATCAAGACAGCTAAATTCCTGCTTTCATAAGAGAGAGATGTTTACCAGAGTGGGATAGCCCAGAGGGATCAGGCAATGTTAAAGTGACCATGGCATTGAGAGAGGAAGCGCATGTCAGAGTGATCAAGGCCACAATGGAAAACAAAGGTGACTCCAGTGGAAGCACCTGACCCAGGTTGAGGCATAGAGGAAGGCTTCCTGAAGAAATGGACATTGGAGGAAAGTCTGTGGCCAGCAGGTAAAAGGCAGGAAAGAACATTTCTGACGGAGAGAATGTAGTGAATACACACAATAGAAAATTTCAGCCTTAGAAAAGAATGCTGCAATATACAACCACATGGAAGGACCTGGAGGACATTGTGCTAAGTGCAAGCAGCCAGTCTCAGAAGAGCAAAGTGCATCATTCCACTTATATGAGGTATCTAAAACAGTCAAACTCATTAAAGTAGAGAATAAAATGGCAGATACCAGCATCTGTGGGGTGGGGGAAATGGGGAGTTGCTAATGAATGTGTCACAGGAGGGCACAGGTAATCAGGTTCGTGGTGATCACAGACAAAGAATTGAACTGAATACACAGAGTTTATAGCAGAAAGAGAGACAGCAGATTTATTAAGCGGTAGTACACTCCACAGAACATGGAACCAGGCCAACTCTGAGCAGAGACTGACCTCAGGGGCTGGAGGGATTCTGATCTTATAGGGCAGATCCTTCCTGATGGTTTTGGCAGACTTTTAGTGTGCATGTACAAGTAGTTGTATTACTTTAAATCTACTGAGGGTGTGGTGTCCCGTGATTTTCCTTGATTGGCCACCAAGGAAGGGGGTTGCACAATGTTAACTTATTATAATGATATTATAGTGAAGCAGGGGTCATGTAGCATCTTCTCTGCAGGTGCATTCATGAGTCACCATGGCTCAGCGCTTTTCCAGAAAGCAGAAACAACCAGTGTAGAACAGTATCTCTGTCCTGTATGGATGTCCTTTATTTTAGCCCTGGGGCACCTCCAGATTTCCTGCCTCCTGACTATCTCCGGCCTCAAATGGATATAAACATTTCAGTTATGCAAGATAAGTAAGTTCTTGAGATCTGATGTACAACATTGTACTGCCTCTCTTGTGTGTATACTGACTCTGTTGGAATATTTTCCTTTTTTTTTAACCAGGTGAATATATTCATGTACTATTTGATAAATTTGAAAAGTTTTTTAAAATATATTTTATTGGTTATGCTATTACAGTTGTCCATTTTTTCCTCTTTATTCCCCTCCCTTTCTCCCACCAGCATTTCCCCACCTTAGTTCATGTCTATGGGTCATACATAAGTTCTTTGGCTTCTCCATTTCCCATACCACTCTTAACACCCTCCTGTCTATTTTGTGCCTACCATTTATGCTTCTTATTTCCTGTACCTTTTTCCACATTCTCCCCCTTCTACTCCCCACTGATAATCTCCATTTCTGTGATTCTGTTCCTGTTCTAGTTGTTTGCTTAGTTCATTTTTGTTTTTAGGTTTAGTTGTTGATAGCTGTGAGTTTGTTGTCATTTTACTGTTTGTACTTTTGATCTTCTTCTTTTTCTTAGACAAGTCCTGTGGAATGACCCATACTACGGAGCTCTCCCAGCTGCAGTGGATAAGAATACGTCATCCTGGACACATTCTGTTGTTCTAGTGGGAAATGGGGTGGTGATTCCCTCTAGTGGGGAATGCCCTGAGCCTTTCTCTGAAATGGCTTTCATTGGGATTGGTATGCACAGGGGTATACAGTATGCATGCAAAGCGCATCAATCAATGTCTAAAGGCCATAGTTACAGAAAACAGATATTATCTATAGATAACAATTAAGGAAACACAGAGATGTGCCTCAGGTCAGGGTCTGTTACATATGCTGATGTCAGAGGGTTGTTTATAAGATTAGGAATTCATTCCCTTATGCTTTGAACTTAAACATCTGGTTTATATCAACAGGGCTATACAAAGCAAAGCAAGCTTCAAAGGATACAATGTATTCTTCAGGACTGATTTCCCACTGGAACCCTTGGTGTTACTATAGGGTCATGCCTGCCACCTGCATTTCCGGCATTCTGGTCGAGACTTAAAAGCAAGGCCTTACTCACCTGGAGCGACAATTTCCGATACTACACAAAGTGATCCCCAACAAAGTCCCTTTAACATTTCATGTAATAAAGGCTTGGTGATGATGAACTCATT
>PVKM010016286.1:0-26994 GCA_004027735.1 Carollia perspicillata
TCTTGTAAGAGCTTATCAAGAGTGGTTGGACAGCATTTTTATTTTCTTATTAAATAATTTGCGATATGTAGCAAATATCTTTTCTATGCCTTGAGAAATTTCTAAGGATCAGTTTCCAACATTTTATCCTTTGCCCTTTCAATGCCATGAAATATCTCACAGTTCCTTTACTTTGAAGTTTTTTACCTGGTGTCACTTTCTCTGGAATATCTTCATCATTTTTTTCACAATTTCCTCACTATGTCAGTAAGTTTGCTGGCACTTAGTACCTCGGGCTGAATATCTGTACCTCCTTTACAGCCACCTTGCCATCCTACATCATTCTTCCTGTAAACTTTTCATAGAGTTCTCTTCCAAAAAAGATGTTACTTTAACAGTAAATGATGATTATCGTAACCACCTTCTTTATCTAATGCTTGGAACCTGGGTGCCAATGTCATAGCAACACACTTTGCCCTGCAACACCACCAGCTGGCCCCACATTTACCAATTTGCATCCTCTTCTAAAACAGTAAGACCAGCCTTAGCCAGTAGTAAAAGTTTATTCTCCAGGCTCCTGGTAATTATCAGTTTTTTCAATCCCTATTTTACATTTAAATAAACTAATTCTCACTAGTTGTAGGCATCTACCCAAAGCCCTGTGTTGATTTATTGACAGAGCCAAGGAGAATCCATCACTTATTAAAACTGCTTTACTAAGTTTTTAAACATGTATGCTATTTTGTGCTTTGTTTTAGAAAAAGGGCCATTACACATAATGCATTGTCATCTGGACACCACCATTACTCATTTATTCATTGACTTCTTCATAGTAGAGTGAAACCAGGGGGTACTTTTCCAAGAAGCCCCTTCTCCTTAGAGTACTAGGTTTGAGCTTCTGAATAAGAGGCAGGCGAGCTTTGAGAGATGGACAGGGGAATGGAAAAGAGGGATACATTAATTAGGATTTGCAAATTTGTGCTACATTTTCGTAGTATGAGACAGGTGCTAGGAGCTTTTGCTGGAGAAACTCTTGGTGATCTTTTGACAACCTGATACTTAGATGTTTAAGGCTGAGGTTGTACGTCATTTATTTTTTTAAGCTGAAGATGAAGCTGTTACTTGGGGAATAATCTTTTTATGGTAGAGGACCAAGCTGAAAAGGCCAGGTGCAAACCCCTGCTGGAGACTGGCACACCTTCACTCCTGTCCACAATTCAGTGGCAAAGCCTGTCACCTGGCCCTTACATAAAAGGACAGAAAATATACTCTTATTGGATGTAGACAAAAAAGGAGGCACATACTAAACCTGACAATCTCAGTGGAGACCTGCATGACATGCCTTATAAACTCAGAAACCTGAAATAACCGCATAGGACAGTCTGGAATAAAAACGTCTTATCTAAAAGCTAGTCATGGTGGGTAATCATGTCTTAGGCCAGTATCTTCCTTGACAATGGTCAATCTTTACCTTAACTAAATTTATTTATTCCTTTTTTGCATTTAGGTTAATATACCTATGGAATGTCAGATTCAACTCTTTTCCAGACCCCACAGGGTACAATAGCCCATCAGAATGGGGACTGTGGAACCACTCATTGCTATCTTGTCACCAACACACCATCTCTATTTGCCCTATATGTTAATTGTTAACTATCGTGTACCCACCAATGTACAAGAAGTACGTTTCTCTCTGTTTTACTCTTTGTCCAATCTCAGATGTTTCTCCACCCTGCTTTCTCGTTCCTCCCTAATCTATCACCAATGAATTTTAGGTAACTCTCCTTATGTCTCCTTCTTTGATTCTAATGTATAAAATAAATTGCAAAATTGCCATTCTCCAAAGCATTTTCTCAATCTGTTGAGATTTTTCTTCCCAGCAACTATTGTCAGTTTAGCTCAATACATTTATAAAAATTCTTTACAAACAGGTGTGGATGTTTCTTATGCCAACACAGGCATGCAAAAGGAAGGGAAAGTGAACATTTGCTAATGATTTGTGTGGTTGATTACATATGTTAACAAAATACTATGGTGTATAAACCAATAGAAGTCCAAAATCTTTGCACTGAAACACAGATTATCAATGTGAGACTATAAATGACTCAAACCTGGAATTTGGTTTCAGCCCCACATATGGCTACTTGTATGTCTGTTATTAAATCCTTATCAGTAACATTGGAAAAAATGCCACCATGTAGTAGGAATGAAAAGGCATTTAGTAAAACACCTAGTATAATCTGTGCTCTTTGGTAATGTCTATTAATATTCTATTCTAAGAAAGTTAAAACATAGACAATTGCCCTCCTTTAATTTATTTATTGTTTTTATGAAATACTTTTAAACATGTTTATATGCCACATTTTAGAAAGAAAATATCATACAATTATAATTGCATGATCATGAAATAACCATATTTTTTCCTTTAATAACCTCTTGTTTTTCTTCTCTTGATAGAGATTGAATGATGGTTTTATAATCAAAAGTGACATCATAGTGTTGAATTGATTTGTAATTGCTTATTTACCTCAAAATGTATCACTGAAATATTTTGCTATTAATAAATAAAAAAGAGCAATCAGTCACATTAATTATGTAACAAAATATTTCAAGCATATAGTATTTTAATTAACCAATGTGGCATCGATGTCAATGAATTTGTTTCTATTTTTTGTTATAGTAAAATGTTATGATGAAGATCTTCATGAATGTGATAAACAGTGTTCTATATATATTTTCCTAGATTTTGTCTATTATTTTCCAAGGATAAATTGCTGGAGTGAAGAATTGCTTGTTCAATGAATATATAAATTTTAACTTTTGTCAATATTGCTCTATTAATATTATATTTTCAAAACTGTTACACCAACCTTCCACTATAATAGTATGTAAAATATATTTATAACTTACAATTTATCAAACTCAAAATTGTTTTTGGCTAGATACACAGACAGTAAAATTTCACATCTTTGGTCTCTAGTGAGGTGCAACTTTTTAAAATTGAATTTGTTGGTGTGACATTGCCAATAAAATGACATAGGCTTCAAGCATACAGTTCTATAATACATCATCTGTATATGGCATTGTCTGTTTACCACCTAAAGTCAAATCTTCTTTTGTCGCCATATATTTGTATGTGACTTGGATTTATTATTTTGAAAATTTCCCCCTTAAGTAAAATACTAATATTTCTTTATTTATAGAAGCACCTTATATAATCATATTTTTTGTATTATAAACCTTTATACTTGAGATTATCTTAAAAATAATAGAAGTTAATGTATGTTGAGTTCCTAATATGTATTGATATTGAGCTAGATATCTTAAATGCTTTATCTATTCAGCATACATTTTAATCATATGAGGTCTCTATTATTATCTGCTTTTCAAAAGTTTTGATCACAGATTAGAAGTCTTTGATAAAATAAATTGAGACAAGATTGTATAAAGTAGCATATATTCTAGTTCTCTGTGACTCAAAAAGAGTAGATCGTATTTAAGCCCAGATTATTTAAGCAAAGTTATAAAGGGAGAAAGTGTGGTATCTTTCAGAACAAATAGCATTTAGATGAGATTATAACATCATAGAAGAAGGATAATATTAATTGTAGCATCAGGCCTTGTTACCCCTTTGGGTTATGCTAATTTTTGAATGTGAGACTTTTTAGCAGTGATTAATTTTGAGTCTCATTTACTTTTTCCATTATAGGAGAGGAAATGCCTACCTTCCAGTGATGTTATAAGAATTAAAAGAAGTGATATTTGTTTAAGTATTGTGAAGTAAAAAGGAAGTTGTGTTGAGGAACAGAAAAGATACAAATTAAGGCTCAGAAGAGAAGGTTAATGTAACAAGTGAGCATCACATGTTGAGAGCAGTATGGGGACAACAGCCCTAATGAAGAATAAAATGTATGCTCATCCATTCTCTAATACACACAAAAAGCAGTTACTGCACCAGTTATCTAGATGATGGGTCAGTCTCTGTAATTGAGAACATGCACAGACAATTGTAACTCAAATGTGAGCTACAGAGGGGTTAATTGTATGGTTGGAATTGAAGTCTCATGAGTGCACCTGTCGGGCTTGCTAGTTTCCAGAGGGACAGTGACTGTGCCTTGTGTTAGTTGATGTGTAGACATTTTCTATGCCATCAAGGTGAGAAAAAACATTTCAGTCCAATTGAAGAAAGAATTGTGAGATCCATGGCCCTTTGAGAGACTAAAAGAAAATTTGTCGGGGAGGAAAGGTTTCTGGCAGTGTGGCAAAGATGATACAGAAAAGACTTCATTTTGTGGGGCATTACATGCCACATCTGTGCTGTGGTTAACGAGTCTGCACTCAGAGACGTGAGCTCCACTTTCATAAGGCTGTATGGACTGAACTAGTCAGGAAGGATGTTGAACTATGAAAAGATGACTTAACATGAGCTGGATAAATGATAGTGCAATCTGAAATAATGCGAGAAAATGGAGATGAGTTGGTGTTGAGAGATATTTAGAAGCTCAACTAGGCATTACTTGTTGTCTTCATTTGCACTGGGAATGGAAAAGTGGGATTTGAGGAGAACATTCAGGTTCTGTTTCAGATGCCTGGGTGGCTGCTAGCACTCTTAACTAAGTTTAAAAAACAAAAACTGGGTCTGTACTTGAACAACAATTTTTTTAAAAAGTTAAAGTAAATAAAAACTAGGGCATTTTGAGGCAGTAATAAATTAATTGAGCTTACAAAATGTTAATTTTGAGTTGTCTACTGGAAGTTCCTCAAGGGGCAATAGTACAGCAAACACACATTTAAACACTTTGTAAGCCAGGTAGAGTTTTTATTTGATGTGATAGGAATGAAAGAGCTGAATAAATGTTGTTAGGATCATTACATGATGAGAAATAAATTTTGGGAGGGTGAAATTGGTAACTTTGTGTATTATGGTTCTGCAAGGAGACACTGATAGTATGTGAGAGGATGTTTAATTAATGTGCTTAAAATACTTTTTAATTAGTGTGCTTGACATTTTGAGAGATTGAACTAGTGTAGAAATGGTAAGAATGCAGAGGATGCAAAAGGAAAGAAATAAACTGATGTTAATTGTGAGTGGAGATCACAAAACATCTAGCAATAAAAGTTACGATCAAGTAATTGGTAACTGGATGGTGAAAATTATCAGTACCCTACATGTATAAAGCAGGGAAAAATGACTTGGAGCTGCTGTTTAATTTAACTATTTATTATTTTGTAGTGCTGGCCATGCACTACCTCTGTGGAGACAACCTCTTTGTCTCCACTTGACCCTTGACTTTTGGAGGGCTAAAGTAATATGCCAAGATCTCTGAAAGAACAAATAGATAAGTTGGAATTTTAAACACAAATCTCTCTGATTCCAAATCCCATATTTCCTATTTTGCATCTGGTGAGAAACAGACAAAATGTAAAGGAAGAAACAAACAAAAGGAAATGTGGACAACAAAGCAGATAGAATGAAGTAAAGATAACTGTTGAACAGGGAGGGGTTCAAACTTCAACTGCCAAACTTTTCTCTGACCAAATAAATATTAATGCAGAAAAGTCACTTCCTTTATATGTGTGTGTGTGTATACACATCATAATATGATATACCTCATATTATGATATATATGTATCACATATATCATATATTTCATATATTGCATATTGTATAGTATGATATATAACATTATGATGTAGATATATATAATAATATATTATGGTGATTATTATGATATAATAAATGATATCATAATATTTTTATGGTATGATATGTATTATAATCTATTATTTCACTCCTAATCTGCAGCAGTGGACATGTGAATTTGGCAGGGGTTTGTAATTCTGTCTGCTGGAGGTGGGTTGTATAGTACATGACTGAAGATAAGAAAAAAACTGAAAGGTATGAATTTAACACAGTGACATCTAGCCACTATTACACGACCAGTTCCAAGAGAATGTCTAGACGTGCACAACTGTATGTGACACACAGTCACTGCCCTGCAGAATTTTATTGTGAAGCAGAGGAGAAAGTAAATAAACCAATAATCACAGAACAGCATAATTTCATAAAGATGTAAGTAAGACCTATATGATCAGAGACCAGGATGTCTCTAACCCAGTTGATGAGGATGGAGAAGGCTTCCTAGAGGAAACCAAATTTTACCTGAGTATAGGAGCTACTGGATAGCTTAATAGTTGACAATTGTGTTAACAATGTCAGCTACTGTCATCAGTGAAAGAAAAAAAATTATTCCTAAATATATCTTATAAAAATAAAAACCATTGAAAAAGAGTTATATTAATTATCCAAAAACAAAGAGGGGAAGCAAAAACATGAAGAAATATGGACTGTGGGTTTTCAACACTGGTAAAACCTACAAACCAAACAAACCAAAATAGTGCCTCCATAAATTAGAAGACCCAGAAGATACAGTCTTCCTTGGGCTTTCCTTAGTAAGAAGAGCTTTGGACTGAAGGTGGCAACTCAACATGACTTCTCTATAAGGGAAAGCCATGCTTTGACCACTTCTCAGTCAGCCCAGCAGCCCAAATATTTCCATTATGCTTTCTGTTACAGATCAACCTGTGTCTGAGTTTGAGGGATATCAGAAGAGACTGAGAAGCCAGAAAAGTGAGTCCAAAAAATAAATGTGTATAATCGTTGACATTTTCTGATTTTTAATCTCACAGATACACACATACACATTCAAATATACCTGAATTAAACAGCACAGCTAAAATTTCAGCTGGTCATCAGTAACTTCTGATCGCCTCTCTGAGTGCCCACTGTGAGAATGGCTCCACTTCACTCCCATGGTTGTCATGTCAGTTCAGTTAACAGGCTAATAAGAAAAGGGATGACTATCTCCCTGGAACACAAAGAGAGGAAGTCTACTAAGTGAATGGCTTTGCAGAAAAAATTGTACATCATAGAAAACAGGCAGTGTATCAATATATTGATCAGCCTGGTCTATTGTTTCTTAGTGCCCGTTTTCCCCCTTAAACACACACACATACATTTCTCCTTCATACAAATCAATTCATGATTGAGAGTGTCACACTGATAAAACAAATAGGTGTTTAATTAAAAAACAGCCTTGGAGGTGTTAGTATAAGGTATCCACAGCAATTCTTATTACTTCCCACAAGTCATAATTCACTGTATTTGTGTCTCAGGTTTGGTAACCTCAGTCTCTGTAGTTCCACAGAGATGGTTTAATCTGGTTAGATTTCTGGCTCTTCCTAGACAGGATTACTCTGTTTATGAAGTTCAGAGAGCAGGTAGTTCAACCTCTTCAAATGTTTGGACAAATTCACATGTAATGAGACCAGAAGTCAAATCAAATTTGGTGAATAACAAATACCTAAAAGGAAATTATTTTTATGGGAAATTTATAAGGGAAAGCAGAAAGAAGTCAGTAAATTTTACTGAATTATTACTACATGCTTAGCAGTGGGCTGAATGTTCCAAACCCCGACAATCGTTAGTGTTTCAATTGCCAAGTTCTTTCCTGCCTTAGTATCTTTGCAGTTGCTCTTGACCATGTGGTTGACCACATCACATATTTTCAAATCTCTAAATTCCACTCCACTCCCAAATAGCCAAATAAGAAGGTGTTATTCCTTTTATCAGTTTTCTCCATCATAACATCTCTTTACATTTTATTCATGGTGTTTTATAATATCTAATTAAATGTGTCCATTCGTCTACTTATACATGGTTTCATTCCATTTGCCTGTAAATGACATGAGGACTGAAACATTCACTATCGCAGCTAACATAGTGCCTCACTCAAAGTAGCTCCTCAATAAATATATTTTAAATGAATGTCTAATTCAATAATGATAACAATCTTATGAATGAATAACCCAGTTAATAGATGAGGATACTGAGTGGCAGAGAGTAAATAATTTCTCCAATTCCCTCCAGCACTTATAAATAGTAAAAGTTCACTTTTAATTGAGACTGTCTGGACTGTAATTCAAGGCTTCCTAACATGTGAAGATCCATGGATATCATAGTATATGCAGCTCTATCCGTGCAGGAGCTCTGACTTTGTCAAGATACTTACTCAAGAGAAAATGAGGAGACACACAGAGGTGAGGTCAGAGCATTGCAATGACCTTGAGTAATGTTTTGTATAATGGACTTCATACTAGGGGAAAAGCTTCTGACTGTGCACTAACCTCAAATAAAAGCAGGAACTTCTTTGAGCCTCATTGGTTATTCACTATGCCTAATGCTGTCCAGTAGCATTATTTCTCCTCGTCTCTACAGAATTGAACTCTTGCACATATGGAGAAAATTTTGTTTTAACTGAAGTAACACACATCCAGTGTTAATCAAACGAAGTCAAATTATATGCACAGAAGTCCATGTAATTGAGAGAAAATTATGGATTATGTCATGGTATCTGATCATTATGCTCAAATGTCAGCCTCTGTTTGTGTCAGGTGAAAGAGTAATGTATTGTTTTTTTCAGTTTGGAGGAATTGCGATTCTTTCCACAAATATGAGACACAAACTGTGTGCAACACACAATCTTCCCCATGAAAGATATATCCCAAATTAAGCCTCATTTCTAAAGACACTTGTTTAAAAAAGTGAATCTAGTTAAGTATGCATATGAATAGAAAAAAGAATATAAAAACACAATCAAAATTGCGAAAGTATTTAGTATGAGTACACTTCAAAAGAAATAGAAAAATAATTCAAATTTAGAAAAATTATATGATAGGTTTATTATCAATCGATGATCATACCTATAGATACACATAATATGTTTTAAGTAATTAAAGTTAAAACAGGTGCATCACAATAAACAAATGAGCCTAACTATAATGATAGCCTGTGTACGATATAGTTACAATTCATTTGCATAACAGCTGTATTGAGCTGTGCGTCCAGTCTCCTCATCCAAGTATGTTGTGTCAATCTCTCCTCTCTGTCAAGGGTCAGATTTTTCAGTAACATTTTGGTCAGCTATTATAATTTCCAAGTTACTTTCTGTTATTCAGATCTGACCAGTTCTCAGTCTAAAGACATTAGGTTTCTTCCCCCTTCCCTTTGTAGTCCCTGACCAAAACAGAATATCTTAACTGAGTAGCCTTTTGGTTTTTTATTTGGATTAAGTGGAGTCATGACTGCCTTCCTCCCTCTCCCTTTTTGCATGCAATAGTTGTGCATTTGCTGCCTATGACTTCTAGCAACCTACATAAAGTATCAGGTTTTTATACATTTGATGTGTCATGTTTATGAGGCTTATACCCTGGCTTTCTAGGTAAAACTTTAGAGCTTTACCATAAAACCAAGGTTAATCATATTTAGAACAGTAATCTTGATGTTGATGAGGGTAAAGTATTCACTAGTGTATAGTTTATTGACATGATAGCATTAATTGCTATTATTGACATTAATAACATCATGTTATTATTCAATAGCACAAATAACATTAATGAATAACATTAATAACATCAAATTCGACCATGCTCTTCTAATCAACCTAATATTATACAGACCTAGTCACCCAATATATGGAATAAAATATGTCTTGGGATCAATGGCTGTGTGTTCTCCTTAATGTACTTTATTTAGAGTGTGATAGAAGAATAAGTTTCTGTAAAGAAAATAAGCAAACAAAATATCCGATCGTAGATACATAATACAAGGTCTGTCCAGAAGGTATCCAGCCATGTAATATGAAAAATAGAACTATTTATTGAAGAAGATACAAGATACAAAAAACATTGTACTTAGGGTAATGATGCCCCAGGCCCCTTCAAAGTAGGCACTCTGGGACCTCACACAGTTCTCCTAATCACCATCAGCTGCCTGCTTGTATTTTCCTGAAAATCATCCATGGTCTGAAATCTCTTCCCTTTCAAGGGTGATTTAAGTTTTGGGGAAAGCCAGAAGTCACAGGGTGCCAAATCTTGGCTGTAGGGGTTTGAGTCACCTGAAATGATTTTACATTTCACCAAAAACTCTGCAGTAGACATGATGCCTGAACAGATGCATTGTCATGATGAAGCTGCCAATCACCAGTTGCCCATAGTGTGGCCTTTTTCAACGTATTGTATCTCTCAACCCATGAACATTGTTTGGCCTGGAAGGGACATACTCACAATGGACAACACCTCCCCCGCCAAAAAAAAAAACAAAAAAAAAACAGTTAACATGGTCTTGATCTTGCTTTGTCTTTGCTGTACCTTCTTTGGGCATGGAGAACCAGACTACTTCCATTGGGATGACTGGGCCTTCATTTCCAGATCATGGCCATAGACCCTAGATTCATCTTCTGCTACGATTTTCTTGAGAAAATCTGGTTCATTGGTAGTGGTTTGAATCAAGTCATTAGCAATGGCAGCACATTATTTCTTCTACTCTGGTAGCAGAAGTGCAGTATAAATTTTGTCATGACACATTTTATACCAAGATCCTGCATCAGAATCTAAGATACAGTAGTTTTTGGAATCACCAGATCAGCTTCTAGTTCTCACAGTTAGTCACCAGTCTTTGTTGATTGCAGCCAGTACATGTTCGAAATTCTCAGGTGTTTGGCTTGCTGCTGGCTTTCCAGAATTGTGGATCACTTTCAACAGATTCTCAACCATCTTTAAAGCATTTGTGCCCCGCATTTATTTGTGCTACACATTTATTTGTGCTGCACTCATTGCATAATCCCTGAAAGCCTCCTGAATCATCTGAATAGTTTCCACAGAAGAATGGTCAAGCTTAACGCAAAATTTGATGCAGATTCATTGCTCTAACTCACTCAGTCATTTTGAATGCAGAGGCCACACAGTACACTTGCTCACTCAATAGCATCTACTGCCCCCACTGATGAGTACAGTGAAGCCATCATTGTTCACACCTGCATATAACAGTTCACTCTTCTTGGATGCCAGGTTACATCAGTGTTGTGCAAACAACAGCTGGACTTTTTCCAGACAGACCTCATAAATATGCTTTAATTACTTTCAATGTCTTGAAGTTATACCATTTATATTCTTGGACCACAGTGAAATTAAGATAGACATTTACAACAAACCATTAAGAAGAATATCATATGAAAATAAATATTATATAAAAAGTACTTCTAATTAACCTATGGGTCAAAGAAGAAATCACAAACTAAACCAATTTAGAAGAAAAAAATGTATTGTTTTCAAGGTAGTATCAGATGGTAGAAATAAAACAGTAAATTAAATCCAAAGTAAAAGGGGGATGATGATTTGATAATAAAACAATAATATATATATATCTTAATATATGGTGAGAAATAATCATTTGTAATTTTATATATAAATAAAGAAAGCCAAAGTTGATTCTTTGGATAAAAACTAATAAAACTGATAAACGTGAAGTGAAACTGGTTTTAAAAAGGTGGGTGGAGGAAGATAACACAAGAAATACTTAATGATAGAAAAAAATAGATAATTTTTTAGAAAAAACAAACCTACACAAAGAAACCAAGAATACATTTACAAACTAAAATGTCCTATAAATATAAAATAGTGTTTAAAGTTTTTTTCCAAAAAGAAATTTAAAATTCAAATGGCTTCCTTAGCTATTTCTACCAAATATTTGTCAGAAATAATGATACTCTATAAAGTATGAGGGTAACATAAGCTTTTGTTTTGAATTGTTGTTATATCTTCCCATTTTCTTCTATTATTTTATTAGTTATACATTATTTGAGTGGGCTTCTCCTGGCCTCTTGCTTAACACTCTGATGTCTACTCCTGTTTCCTTTGCCTCATTCCCTGGGGTTTGAATCCTCACTGCATGTGATACCTAACTGGTAAATAATACCAACGGCATAGTGCCCGGTGTTCTTACATTTTCTCAAATGTGAAGGTTATTGTTACTAACAATATACAAATATAACTACTGGTGAGTCCATTTTCTTAAGTTCATTGTCATGGGTCACGTGAATGGCTTCTCCTGCATGGACTCTTGGATGAAGAACAAGTAAATGTTTTTTCTTAAGCAAAACAGTCACAAATAGTGACTTCTAGAAAACAGATATTTTTCTCCCAAGTTTCTTCTAAAATCATGATGATGGGCTTAAAATTTTTCTTTATTCTTCCCTGGCTGGTGTGCTTAGTGGTTGAGTGACAGCCTGCAAATCAACAGGTTGCTGGTTCAATTCCCAGTCAGGTCACAGGCAACCACACATTGATATTTCTCTCCCTCTCCTTCTCCCCCTCTTTCTCTCTCTAATAAATAAATAAATAAATAAATAAATAAATAAATAAATAAATCCTATTTTTTTCTTCATTCTTCTGTAACTTCTTTTTTTAGTATCTTAGATTTGTTTTTCTCAATAGTACTTATTTGTATATTGTTCTTATACTTTTTACTTTATCTGTCCTTTGTATATGGGAAACAGGTTGGGGGGAGGTATAAATCATTCAGAATATAGCATCAATGCTTCTTGAAGGCATTCCAGTGTTAACGAACTACAACTCTAATGGTAGATTTTAAAGGCAGCAATTAGTAGATAAGTGTTGTAAATTGAGGAATTTAATTGAAAATCTATTTCCCTAAAACATTACATCTCCTGTTTGTAAAGCCTATTATTTCTTGTATTCATTCATGCATGCTATGTGGAATTGGAGATCAGATTTTATTTTGGGAGTCTTACTTTCCTAGATTCATAGCTGAAATAGTGAACCTAATCCAATATTGTTATTTTTCTAGACTCATAGCTGAAATAATGACCCTAATCCAATGGAGGGGATCTGTTCAATCTCTAAAATGTGGCTAATATCAGTTGCAAAGTGAGTAGACTAGAGATGAGAGGGAACCATAACTGAGAAAATCTCAAATTCTGGTTACTACCAACTGTCCGTGCCTAAGAGCATTCGTAGGCAGCAGATCACATACAAGTTCTTGGCTGAATCTACCAGCTGCATCATTGCTCTGCCCATAATAAGTAAACATTTGAAACAGCACTGATATTAGTAAACTAATGGTTAAGTCAATAAAAAATAGTTCTGTCTTATTGACGTGGTTCTTACTAGAAAAATAAAATAACCAGATGGGGAATGAAGTAAGACAACTGCTTAATAGTTATATAACAGTGAGCATATTGCTGCTTATATTTAACCTTAAGTTCTTTCATCTCTGAAATCAGGAAGATGGTGAAGAAAATAGCAGCTTCAATTTCCAATTATTTTCTTGGGTCAGGTGTTACTTTTGCAGATTTGGTATATAAAAACTTAATCTATCATTTTATCATGGAATGTCATCAATTATTAGGACACGGAGAGCTTTGATACACAACTACATGCTCTTTGTTAAGGAATATCCAACGGCTGATGGTATGGCTGTTCACATGGGGCCTGGGAAGGAGAGGGGCAGCCATGACCATTTTTCCCCCATAGGCTTTTGGACTGAGGCCAGCTGAAGCTGAGAGGGGAGACAGATTTATCAAGTTTGAAAAGTTTTGATTATTTTATGAGAAGATTGATGGAATGTTCTTAATTCTGAATTGAGACTCTAGAGTGTTTTATTACCTACTGAGAGCAGAGAAGCCACAGGGTTCTTGATTTTTATCTACAGCCAGGTGAATTTCTCCCACTAAATACAGCTTGAGGGTGGTGGGTTAAAAAAAAGACATTTCAGTTTGTTTCATGGTTTCTTGTGTAACATCATGATTATAAAGGTGTTATAGATTCAAAAAAGAAAAACCTTAAAATCTTTGGAATCTTGGATTGTAAAATGGATGTATAAAAATAGAATGCAAGAGCTTATGTACATTAAATGTCCATTATACTGACTTTAGTTCTTGAGGTTAAACTTTTAGAAAGTATTTATTAACAGCTTTTTCACAGCATAGTGAATTAACTATAAAAGTTGCTTAAAAGTGAGAGTTAAAGGAATCGGGGTGTTTATTGTGGTAGAGAGAACAGGAGGTATGAGAGATGGTGGTGCTACAAATACATAGAAGAGGAATTAAACTAGTGCTGTGAAGCCTCACATAGCAAATTAGAAACTTTTTTGAGAAGGCAAATTTCAGCTCAGTATAAGAAAAAAACATCAAGTATCTAGAAATAGCAAAGAATGCCATGGAATATCTTGGTCATTTGTGCTTCTACAAGTTCTGTCTCTAAGTCACTTTAACAGCACTTCCAGCCAAATGTGAGATTCTAGGCAAGATATGGAAACAATGCATTGAGGGGGTAATACTCATTGTGTGAAGGTCAAGTAGGAGTTTTTGAGGTAAAAAAGAAAGAATACTAATTTTTGAGTGACAAAGTTAAGTGTAACTAAATGTGAATGGATCAAGTATGTTGAGGCAAGAGTGAGGAATTCAGTACAGGTGAATATGTTATGTTTCCAGAGACTTTAAGTTCTACACGGTCAGAACACTTGTTCATCTGGTTTATTTCCATATGCCTGGACCCTAGAACTATGATTTGCAATATTTCCATCTGCCATTTTAGGATTATATAGTGTTTGAGTTCATTGCTGACAGACTTTCCAACAGCCTCTCAGAAAATCATAGGAAAGTATATTCTCTCATTTTCCAGATTTATGTTTCCAAATGATGGATGTTTTAATTAATCCATTCTCTTCCTTATAGTTTTATTTACCTCTTTCTTGAGACAGAATCCATTTCTGCTTTGAAAAAAAGAGAAGTTCTAAAAGATTGTTTTCTTCCTATGTTGAGGAATGTTTCTCTCCTAAATTTTCTAACTTGAGGAGAATACTCAAGTTCTTTTTACACTCATGACAATGTCAGTGAAGTGCTTGTAAGTGCACAGGAAATCTTGTAGGATTTGTTCATATTTGCAGACAAGTTTTTCAGATTATTTAAGTCTGGAAAAGAGTAGTGATCCTCAGTACATCATGCTTAAGACCCTCTTCAGTATCGAATTACGAATAAGAGACTGACTGTGTTCAGACCACTTAATAAAGGCGGAACCGGGTACTGGCTCATTTTTTGTGTTATTTTTGTCCATGTTATGTGTATAATTGAAGGTTTTTTCACACAATCCTTTTCGGGCCCCTTTTTCATTTGAATTTCATACTAATTAAATTTAATCTGTAAATAATTCTTTAGGGATTGTGTATATGTATTTCCATTACATTTCTTTCAGAATTTTTGGTTATTTTCTTAAAAGTTATATATGTATATACACACACAGACACAGACACAGACATATGTACCTAAGTGTATATATATATCCAAACACACATGCACACATGCAAAATTTAACTTGAAAGAAAAGTGACTGAAATTCTAAAGAAATATTTAAAAATTTATATATACATATATAGTTTTATATTATAATTATTATGTTCATTTTATATAATGTACTATATAATATGTAGGATATCATATATAACACATTTATAATTCTATATACAATCATTATATATGCAAACATGTACATATAAATAAGCCACTTATGAATTAATGAAAAATGTAGTGGAAATATTGAAGAAAAAATAGGAGAGAAAAATAAAGCCTAGATAATCTTAAATATAGTTATTTTGAAATCCACAAAGACAAGTTTACTATAGATTGCTAGAAAACCTCCCTGCGAAGATGTTAACTTTCCCAGCTCTCTCATAATGATTAGCATGGCTTATCATCAATTACAGAGAGACCACTTCAATGAATTTTGTATTCGTACCTCTTTTTAAGAGTTCTGTATGTCTGCTTGGGAGTTTGCACTGGTCACTAGAACAACCCTCATGTAACCTGTGTACATATTGTTATCTTCGATCCTCAGAGACATACAGATGTATACAAAAAATTTAGTCAGAATTTAATAATAAAGTGTCTCTGAGTATCTCTGAGTTTATTCTGATAAATTAGATAATTATTTATTTTAAAATTTCTCCCTTGTATAGCCAATATTGTTTAATGAAAATAATATATACATTGTATGTGTAAAAATAAAATTCTATGATCAGTTCTATTAATATTTGGGACACTTAAACAATTCACTGAATCTTCTTAGATATCATTTTTTTCTTTTTAAATGTAGAACTTATTAAAATAGATATTTCTAAAAATGTTTTGTGAAATCCCTTTGAAAATTATTGATATATGTGAGGTTTGTCTGAGGTGGGAGGTTGGAAGAAGCAGTCATCTCTTGGGAACCCAGAGCTGTTTTACAATACTAATTTTGTATACAGTATTTCTAAACATTTTATTCTCTGAAAGATTATTTTGGTACAATATATTGACATTAAAAATTATGTTTGCACAATTTTCCACCATATTTAATATTCCCTGATCTGCTTTTGAAACTCGAATTTTCTGGAAATTGGGCAGAATTTGAGGTTTCTTAGGAAATAAAAATGTTATGAACTTTATTTTGAACTTCATAGTTTTGTAATAGAATTTTATTTCTCTCAGATATATTTAATGATTTTCTTAATCTGTTCCAAACAAAAATGAAGTACTAAAATTATAAAACATTAGTGTTGTTCATAGTAGCAAAATTGTCACAAGCTGATTTTTCATCAAGACCTTGTATTACTTTAAAGGGAAGAATTATAACATTTTAAATCAGAAACATTGGATGGAAACAATAATAAAAGCAAAACTACATATTGACTGGTTGGGAAGAAGAAAATGTATGAATATAAGACCATAAAGCAATAATTTTACATTTTCCTATATTTTCTGGCAAAGGCAATATCAAACTTGCGCTGATTCCTAGTGTCAAAGATAAATAAAAGGAAACAAGAACAGATGAATTTGTATTAAAATAGAAGCTTTTCATTTCCAAGTACTCCATTTATAAGTATAAACATTTTAAAATTTCTGTTTGGTACAAATAAACTTTCAAGGGGGGAAGTAATATTAAATACACTCATAATTATTAATAATTAAATAAAATAATACATCTGGGTTACTAGAAAATATGTTTCAGATTTAATAAATATTCTTTCATCCATTAAATCGTTATTTGTTGAGAAATTATTATGCTCAAAAAGAGAGAATTACAGTCAGTACTGGACCAGAAAGATAAAGTCTTCTACTCATTGAATTTACATTCCAGTAGGGAGAAACAGACAAAATGTAAATAAATAAGAGTTTTTAAAGTAACATATTTTAAGATGGTTGTAAACATAGAGAAAATAAAAATAAAATTAGGATTGTCAAGTTGCCTAAGGAGTTAACATTTGAGCTGGGACTTTATGAGTATCCCAAGAAGAAGGAATTTCACATTTGAGAAGTCTAAAGTGGATACACACATACACACATATATATAATACAAATTACATATATTAAAGTTGTGTAATATATAAAATATATGGTAACTCAGACCATTGTTTCAGTACTGTCAACAAAGTGACCTGGTACTTTTGTCATTTACTTTTCTTTATTTTTTCTGGTTTTATTAACATACAATTGGCCAATAGACATATGAAAAGATGTTCAACATCACTAATCATTAGAGGAATGCAAATTAAAACCACAATCAGATACCACCTCACACCAGTCAGAATGGCTATCAACAATAAATCAACGAACAAGTGCTGGTGAGGATGTAGAGAAAAGGAACCCTTTTGCACTGTTGGAGGGAATGCAGACTGGTATAGCCACTGTGGAAAGCAGTATGGAGATAAACCCCCAAATTAAAATTGGAGCTGCCTTTTCATCCAGAAATCCCACTTCTGGGAATATAGCTGAAGGAACCCAACACAAGTAATTCAAAAGAACATAAGCACCATTATTCTATATTCATTGCAGGATTATTTACAATCCCTGAAATATGGAAGCAACCCAAGTGTCCATCAATAGACGAGTGGATAAAAAATGACTATGGGACATTTACACAATCAAATTCTATTCAACTGTAAAAATGAAGAGAAATTTACTAGTATGTATGGACTTGGAGAACATTATGCTAAGTGAAGTAAGCCAATCAGAGGAAGACAAGTACCATATGATTTCATTTATATGTGGAATCTAATAAAGAAACTGAACCAGTACAAAATAGAGGCAGATTCATAGAGAGCAGGATGACAGCTAAGGGGTGAGGCTAGTGGGTGGAGGGATTGAGTAAGAAAGACAAAGGACTCATGGACATGAACAACAGTGTGGTGATCGTGGGAGGAGGGAGTGTAAGGGGACTAAATGATAATAGAAAAAATACAATACAAAATAAAAGTCAAGAAAAAGTTCAATTCAGATGTAACATTGTATTAATTCAAGGTGTACAACATAATAATTTGTGCATGTATATACTGTAAAAATTTTGTTGCATTGAGCTTAATTATCATCAATCACCTCACAAAGTTACAATTCTTTTTCTTTTTGATGAGAACTTTCAAGACTGATTTTCTTAACAACTTTCAAATGTGCAATACAGTACAGTACTGTTCACTATAGTCACTATGCTATGCACTCCATCACCAGGACTTATTTAGTTTATAACTGGAAGTTACTACCTTTTGACCACCTTCAAACATTCTCCCAGACAACCAGCTCCCATCTGCAACCACCAATTTGTTCTCTGCCTCTATAAGTTAGATTTTTTCAGATTCTACATATATTAGATAATACAATATTTTTCTCTTTAACTTATTTCATTTAGCATAAGTGCATGTTAATTTCATTTAATTTTACCATTAGCCATTGTTTTCAATGTTCTACTTATTTATAACAGTTCAATCTAGTCTCTAAATAAGGCATACCTAGAACTTTTAGGAAGTTCTCTGAGCCAATTTCTTTTCTCTACATGACTTTGGAGAAATATATATACATTTCTCTAAAATATATATATTTTAGACTAGGAAAGATATTATACCACTATAGAGTAAGCCCATTGTGTAGCAACTGACTGTTTTCTCAGAGGGGAATTGTAGTAGGGATAAAGTACAAGAAACCATAACTTATAAGTAATATGGAAAAGAAAGGTGAATAATTAAAATGTTTTCATTCTAAATAACTTATCTAAGGAACAGGATAAAACCTAATGCTATACAATATAAAGGAAAAGAGAGAAAGAAGCAGATATCTGGAAATAAAGAGCAAATGGAGTTTTGTTTACTGAACATCTAACTCCATCTTGGCCTTTGCATGCATTATTAATTTAATTCTCACCAAAATTATGGATAAGAAAATCCAGTATCAAAGGGATGAGGCAATTTGCTCTAAAGCATGTATCTCCCAAATTGTGGGGTTCTTATTCAATACCAGTCTGGCCAGCTAGGAAGTATACAGCCTTCACTTTTTCCCAACTGGCTTTTTGAAATACAGTAAAATTTTAAAAAGATGATATTTCATAGGATTGAATGGTAATTCCTGCATTTAATTTTTAAGTAAGAATAAGACAAATATGATACAATTAACCATACTAATGCATACAGTTGACTGGTTTTTAGTATATTCAAAGGTTGTGAAATCAACAATCAACCCCATTACCTAATTCCAGAATATTTTCATCACATCAAAATAAAATTCCATATTCATTAGAATTTAATTTTGTATTCCATCTTTCCTCCAATCTCTGGCAATCACTAATTTATTTTCTGTCTATATATAGTTTTGTGTAATCTGGATAATACATATAAATGAAGTCATACAATATATGACCTTTTATGTTTATCTTTTTCATTTTGCATAATGTTTTGCATAATGTTTTACCCATGTTGCAACCTGCATAATGTTTTGCATAATGTTTTACCCATGTTGCAACCTGTATCAGAACTTCATTTTTTTATGGCTAAATGATATTCTGTTATATGAATATACCATATTTGTTTATCCATTCATCAGCTGATGCTTTGTTTTGTTTCTACACTTTGGATTTTATGAATGCTTTATAAATATTTATGGAAGAGTTATTATTTTAATAGCTTCTTAAAACAATTTTTGAAGTATTAACTTGGTGGAATTTCTGCATCATATGGTGACTATGGTTTTATTTATTCAGGAACTGACAAACTATTTTCCGTAGAAGCTATACCATTTTACATTTCTCTCAGGTATGTAGGATTCTGCATACACTTGCCAACATCTGTCACTTTTACTTTTTAAAAATTATGACTATAACTATTTGTAGTTTTGAAGTGACATTTACCTTGTGTTCTTCAACCTTGTTGAATTTGTTTATTAGTTCTACTAATGCTATTTTTTAAACAATTCTTAGGGTTTTTTATAAGTAATGCCATCTGCAAGTGGATATACTTTTACAACTGTGTTTCTAATATGAAAAGATTTCATATTCGAGAAAGACACAACTGCAAAGAAAGTAGAAGTTTCATTTCATATATAGCTTCTTTTGAATTACTAGTGAAATAAAATATTTAAATTATCAGTGTGATAAAACATTAAAAAAGGGTGTGCCATAACATTGCTTTCCAGCCTTGGTATCACATACAAATTTCCAATTACTGTATTTTTTAAATGTTAACTGACCGCTAACCCCCAAAAAGATCAGTGCAATACTCAGATTGTATACTTATATTGAGATGATATGACTCTGTAATATTAGGCAGACAAAGAAGGAGATATTAAGAATAAATCCATTGAATATTACCTACTTTTATTCTCCCTAGAGGTGTATATTCCCTTAAGTACGATTTTTATAATTTTATAATATTGTAATCACTTAAAACTCTACTCACAAAAGAATTCCAAAAAATCTTTAATGTGCTCATAAACATGAATAGAATGACTCAAGGGAATCAGAAACCTTATGGGCCACAAAGCCGCGGCATCCGACTCCATCTCTTCTACCTTCCCCTGATTCTCCCTCTGACTGGATTGCAGTAGGGGAGTTCTGACGGCAGCGCAGTAGCATTACGATTTACCCAGGCAACATCATGGGCTCATAAATAAAGAATCAGTTTATGCTTTCTCACCTTCCTTTTTTACCCCTAATTTGTTTGCCTAGGAAAGTCTTATTTACACCTGAGATTTCCCCCCCAAAAAAAATCAGAAAGAGAAATGGGAAAAGAATATTCAATGGCTTTAAGAAAGAGACTGACAAAAATAGGATTTACTTTACAAAACTATAAAATTTAAAGGCACACATAAACATGTTATATAATTAAATTAAATGATAATTTATTTAAAAATATTTTCAGCACTCTGTCATATTTGCCCTCTTAAAATTAGCAGCACAGTGGTAAAATAGTGAAGTTACATAGAATCTTGTTTTTGATAAAAGTAAATATAAGATAAAATTGTATCTTCCTTTAAATGTTTAAATATTCAATGCTGATAACAAAATACATCATAGTCCACAAAAGTCCAATGGATGAAATAAAGATAAAAAAATTAAGTTAGAGAGATGCTGATATATATTTTTTTCAGTAACGAAGTTTTTTAGAGCAAATCGAAGTCTTCAGCAATATGAAAGCTCCTTGTCGTAGGATATGTTCCGAGGTAGACAGCAATATTGTTTCCTAGAATGATACAAATGGTCATTCAATAACTTATTATTGCATCTCATGTAACTGGGAGACTGATAAATCCTAGCATTTAGATTAGAACAACTGATAAATACTTATTCTTGGCATTTCTGAAGTTTACAATTTAATAACATTTATAAATATAAGCAACACATTAATATAAAGAAACACATTAAAAACAGGGATAAACATTTTGAGAGAGTTGGAAGGGTATCTGAGAAAGTGTAATAATTAGGAGACAAAAGCTGTCCTGTGGTCCAAGGAAAGTTCTTTCCCATGGAATATGTGTTTAAGTTGACATTCGATTGGGAGTAAGATTTAAGCTATAAGAAAATACAAACATCAGCAAATATATTGTTAGGATTCATAATGCATTAACCTATTTACAAACATCATCTCTAAGTTCCTTTTATTTTCTTTGAATTAGCCCCCCGAGTCCCACACCTGAGGGGAAAGTACAAAGGACAGGTTTGTTTGGTTTGGAGTGGGAGGTCCATGAGGAGGAAAACAAATGTCTTTATTTTAGAGCAATTTAGAAACCAAAGTAACCGGGAACTTGATTGGAGGGCTTCAGACAGGCTATGCTGGAGACAATCTTTGATCTTTGAAATTCTGAGTTTCCAAAAGTAGCAGAAGATCCCCAAATGTAGAGATGTTGAAAAGAAACAGTGTCTTCTTCAGAATTTTGCCCATGGCATGCCAGCATGCTTACTGTGCCGTCATCCCAGTCAGATTCCAGTGAAGGCTTAACTGGCCTCTTAGTACAGCAATTTATATTATGAAATCATATGCAGAACAGCTATTTACAGATGATAGCATCCTAGTTTTTAAAATATTTTATTTACTTTTAGAGAGAGGCGAAGGGAAGGAGAAAGAGTGGGAGAGAAACATTATGCCCGGTGACCCTTTGCTTCACAGGCCTGTGCTCAATCCACTGAGCTATACCAGCCAGGGCGATAGCATCCTAGTTTTAATACACCTGGTTCACTATGCATTTGAGAAACCTGGAATACAGTCTAGAAAGGGAGTAAGTCCCTCTTTTTGTGTAACAGCATGTCAGAGCCCTTTTAGAAATTATAATATTGGTATTTTAAGATAAAATAATCCACCATTAAGTGATTTATTTAAATAATCTACTTAATAAGAGATGAAGTCATGAACGCAGTCTATACAGTCTGGAAATGCAGTGCTATTTCCAGAATTATATGAAATTGATTTTGTGATCCCAAAAAGGCAAGGGGCAAGTTAAATAACTAAAAAATAATACAGGATAAAATAGCATAATAGGCATTATATCTGTTGAGATTCTGTGGAAAGGAATTGGCTCACACAATTATGGTGGCTGAGAGGTTTTAACATCTGAGGTAGGAAAACCAAAAACCTGGAGACTCACATGAGTCATTGCTGGGGTTTTAGTCCAAAAGCCAGCAGCCTCAAGACCCAGGAGAAGCCCATGTTGTAGTTCTAGTCCTACGGGGAGATGAAAACTGATGTCTCAGCCCAAAGGCAGTCAGACAGTCAGGGAGAAGTTCTCTCTTCCCCTTTTAGTTCTATCCAGGCCTTCAGTAAATTGGTTAAGGTCTAAATTAGGGAGGGCAATCTGGTTTATTCTGTCCACTAATTCAAATGTTAATCTCATTCAATCTCATCTGGGTGTTTCCATTTTATAGACACACCCAGAATAATATTTAATCAAATATTTGAGTACCCCATGTCCCAGGGAAATTGACACATAAAATTAAACATTACAAGTACACATATGTATTCATGGGGTACGTTAGGCAATTAGACAATCAGTTTATGCATAGTCAGGTAGGGCTTAAAAGTAAAGGCTATAGAATTTATGAAGGTTCTTTTTTAAAAGATGAGCAGAGACAAGATGAGCATCAGGGGCACAGAGGACATTTTAGGCAGAGAAAATACAGTGATGTATTGCATAATAAGGGCAGTATCGTGAAGGGCCAGACTTATAGTTCACACTCAATAAACAATTTTTGAATGAACAAATGAGCTCCTTTTTGACTTCATCCCAATTTTATTTGAAATTAATAGTGCTTTTCTATTAACTTAGGTAAGGTAAATAAATGGCTGTAAAATATACATTTGTGTTATTCCAAGGATTTCTGTTAATAACTTTTAATATTTTATCTAGGAATTTGTTGCATTACAGGGAATATATTTGTAGCAAACACTGATTATAATGTTTCTTCTCTGATGTTTTACAGTGTGTGATTAAATTTACCATTACTAAACCCTTCTTAGTCATGACATTTTTTCCATGCTTTATAGACGGGGTGATGAAATGCAGGGCAAGATAACACTGTGGGTTTTAACTTCCATTGTCCTCACATCACTATCATCTTAGCTGAAATAGCATCATCGTTTAATCTAATGTCTCAAATTTAGGAAGAGCTTCCAAAGTGTGTCCTCACTTCCATTTTTTCTCTATTCTCTGTATAGAAACCAAACCTATTTTTTATGAATTTAAATGAAATCATGTTTCTCCTTTCAGTGGTTTCTTTTTCCCAGGTTATGTATACTTCTTGGATGACATGTCTCATCACTTTTCTTCCACTTCTTTATTCAGATCTAATACTGAGGGATGTAATAATTTAATGCTTTATGTTTACTGAGAATGCTCACTGTGAACCAATAACTGAGCAAAACTCCCATCTTTTCTTATTTACTTGCTATATAACAGACTGTTATTTAAACTTTTTGTGCCTCAGTTTCTTCATCTATAACATGGAGATAGTTAAAAGTAACACTAATATAAGACTGTGATGAGTTTTGAATTATTCAGATGGTGGATGTAAGTAATTTAAACCAGTTTCTGGCATGCTTACTTACAAAGTATTTACTATAGTTATTTTAGTATATTTATTCTTTAAATAAGCCAAACAACTTTGTCCTTGATTTTCTATCAAGAGGAAATCTGTTCCCCTTGATATCATTTCAGGTGTTTATTCTGTTTCCCACTTTGTTTCTTTTATACTCAAACATAATTTCCTTAGACAGGCAATCACCATCAAATCTACCTAAAAGAGCATTCTCTAATTTTCCTCACAGTGTTTTCACTACTAGATATTAGCTTGTACATTTGTTTCAATAGTTGGTTATGAAAGGGAAGGGAAAATGCCACAGAATTGTCAATATAAATGATTAATATCAAAATTCAAATATAATATCAACTAAGATTTAAATTAGAAATAAAAAATAACCTTATCAATTTGAGAAGATTTTTTGTAAGTATCAGGAATGATTACTCATAATAAAAATATTGACATAATTTCTATCAAATTCAACAATAAGAATATGATCTCCACTAATACTCTACTATTCAATTTTAGTGTGTCTGTTTTAGTCCATTAAAATTAATAATGAAAAATTAAGAACAGTTAGTATTAGTAAGAATAAAATAAAATTATTACCTGAAGATTATTTTAAATTGAAAAAAGTACATAAAATAAGACAAAAGTAGTAAAAAGAATAAATTATTTGTGATAATAAAGAAGACTATCAAAATACAATAATTACTAGCTTTAATATATTATTGACAATCACCAGTTAATAGATATAACCTAAAAATTGCATACAGTTCACAAAACAACTAATAAACACAAACAAATTACCATTATTTAAAAATGGTACCATTCACACATACACACACACACACACACACACACAATTTAAGTTGAAGTCTGAGCTATCAGCATGTCGTCCTCAGCCATGCTCATTCCCTTTGCTATCCTTCCTGTATGTTGGAACCGGGATATGAAAACTGCATTGTGGCAGCTGTGCCCAGCTCAATTTGGCCAATAGGAAGCATTAGAAAGTAGAAGGCAGAAGCTGGTCACTCTGTCTCACAGCAGCATTGACAGCAGATGAGTGGGCGTATCTTAGACTCCAGAGCAGGTGGCAGAATGCCTGCTGAGCATAGTCTCCTTTGGGGTAGCAAAATAGCGAAACAGCATGAGGTCAGAGGAGCCTGGGCTCATATGAGGATAGGCTCCATCAGAATAGCCAGACGAGAATGAGAAAGCAACTGACTGGGGCTTATCATTATACCAGAATACAATTATTAATCTTGGTGTTACCAGTACAGAGTCCATGTGCCTAAAGGCCTGACATTTCAAAAGGGCAAAATTCAAAATGTCAGATTTTGTAATAAGGAAAAGTTTACTGATCAAAATGGGGCCAGCCAAGAAGACGGGATCCTAATCCTCAGTCCATCTTCCAAATGTACAGAGTATAGGTTTCTTTATTTTAAGGGAAGGGGAAATGGGAGGGGCTGTTTTAGTAAAATCTCAAGCCCTAAGCAAAATTCCTTTAATGATTAGCATGTATAAAGCAGAAACTATTATTCTGAAGGCCGTGGGAGCAATGCAGACTTGAACAAGATTAAATCAGAGAAAGAGTATTTCAATGTTGTTTTAGGTGCTACTACCACTTTCCCACACAAACACTGTAACAAATTAATTTACCAATTTTTTCTCTAATTCCCTAGAGTCAATTTTATTTTTTCCTCAAAACTAAAACATGATAATTATAATATAGCAAAAGAAAACTTAGGCTCTGCCCAGGTAGCTCAGTTGGCTAGAGTGTCCTCTTGACACACCAAGGTTGTGAGTTTGGTTTTGGGTCAGGGCACATGCAAGAAGTGACCAATGAATGCATAAATAGGTCAAACAACAAATAGATGTCTCTCTGTCTCTGTCTCTCTCAAATAAAAAAAATGTTTAAAAATCTAAAAACTAAAATTTATAAATGAAAACATGGCCTTTATGAAAGCAACTTCATGTCTTTATGACATGAAGTATTTTTCAATAAATGATAAGATATGCCATACTCATTGATGAAGAAATTAATAAGTTTTGAAATACTTATCATTGCAAAAATAATAAAATTTGTTTCAAAATTTTGGTTGTAAATTTTTAAATGATCCTAAGCTAAAACCAAAGACTAAAAGTTCAAGAATAAGACAAGTTAAATAGGATAACAAAGAAATTCTTAATAAATACTAAGACTTATAAAGTTTTGGTAGTGGTCCATGATGGAAAATATATTAATGGGAGAGAATACATACATACATACATACATACACGTGCATACACGTAACTATGCACAATAGAAAAGCCATTACAAAAGTGATGTGTATGTGATAAGAGGATGGACTTTTTGGTAAACTGTGTGGAATAGGTCAATTCACCCTAAAAGAAGGAGAGAAGAAAGCCTCATCATATTAGTGAAGGTTCTTTAGAGAAAAAGAACCAGTAAGATGAGAGAGAGAAAGAGGAAGAAAGGAAGGAAGGAAGAATGGATGGGAGAATGAATGGAAGGAAGGAAGGATGTGTTCTCTTGAGATTTAAGGGATCAGTACATAAGTCCTGTTCTACTCTGCTCCTGTTCAGAAATGACTGAGAAATTCAGGAGGTAGGAATTAGGTATTCGGCTATCACAATTACCCGTGTCACTGTCGGGGCTATACTATTGGAGGTCATGATTTAAATCTAAGCAAAGGGCCTGTTAAACATGTGTGAATTGAGCCTGCCTCCCAAAACTAAGTTAGGGGATACCCCAGGAAGCTTAATGCTAAGCAGAGAGCAGGCGAGAATATT
>PVKM010016287.1:0-26968 GCA_004027735.1 Carollia perspicillata
CAATTAATAATAAGGAATAAAAGAAACCAAGGAAAGAGGGAAGGAAAGGGCAATGACAAGTTTTTGGAAGAAGTTTAAGAACTCTCTCAAGTTCATCTTCAGGTGGAGCACAGCTACCTACCAGGAACCTGCAGCAGAAGTAGGTAAGGAGTCAGCACCTTGGATGGGAACAGACCCTCTCCTATTAGTGGTGAAACAGAGCACCAGATCACAGCCTTCTTATTTGTAAAACAAACCATTTCCATACATGTTGAAAATTTGAGAATAGATGTGGCTCATTCTTAAAGTGGATTTGTACTGTATTGATATACAATGTAATTGGCCCCAGGGCTCCCTTCCCAACTAGCAGTCTGGTCGTTTGTACTGGTCTTGCCACCTTACCCCTTCATTGCTCGCCATCTCCACACTGTGGGCTATAGAAATGTATTGCTTATATGCACTATAAAATCTACTTCAAATTTCCCCGAGTTGAAATCTTCACTCTTCTATGTAAATTGATTGAGGTACCGTGATTAAGAGAATTACCACCTATTGAGGAGTCAAAAAAGTCTATTCGGATATTGTATCCACCTCATATTAACTTTGGACAAGGTTGTGATGTGACCCTGGGCAAGTCACTTCTCTGAACTTTACCTTCTAAGTACTGTGAGGTCACAAACTGATACAAATTGACATCAGGGTCACTGACCCTAAGTTGTCCATCAAGAGTGATGTTGAGTTTCCTTTATCATGTAGAATAGTTGATAATGTATAGGAGGTTCTACTTAATTCTGAGATTGTGAAACGAGATTCAGAATGGGATGGGCCGCATAGAGAGGTATCCCTACGCACCCTCTCCTGTTCTGAGCACTTCTGGAAAAGGCCTCCCGCTTTATTGTGTGCTACTCTAAAAATTTATCCAGATTTTTAAAATACCTTGAGTCCCGAATGTTTAGATTTAGATTATATTTATATTATGGTTGAGTACCATTCTTTCATTGCCTAGATATGTGAATACTATTTTTGTGTGCAAGTAAGCTTAAAAATTGACTGTCTAAATATTTAACCAGAGTTATTTTAAAAGAATTTCATTATTTATCTTCTTTTTGATTTATATTATCACATTCTGCGTCTGTAGTTATGGTTTACCCTCAGCAGCCCATCTGCTGCAACAGCCAAATTGGAACATTCATATAAGATGAGTTCAGATATCATAAACATGACAAGAGATGGATTACATTTAGTCTTTCTTCATGTTTAACCAATTTAATTTGTTTCCTATGCAGAAGAGGCTCTAAATTTACTTAATATATGTTAGCACTTAGGAACATAGTTAGAAACAAGGCGAAGGTCTTAACCTATTCGTAAATAAATGAGAAGATTCCTGTCGGAGTGAAAGAGAGAGAGAGAATTTATGTCAAACAATCAGGAATTTAATACATAGTGGTCTTTTAGGATGTCCAGTTTGTGTACATACTCTTAAGGCATGATTACGAATAACTTCACTTCCTATAAACAATGTGACTGGAGAAATTACTCACAGATACAACAAAAAGGGGAAGAAAGGTAAGACGTTTCAACTAAAGCCAATAAGTGAATTATTTTCCCTGAAAAGGTTAAAAATGGCAGATTTATTTTCTGTTGCCATAATATTTGCCTTTGTTGGGTCGGCTATCTGAGGTCTTCTCCAGAAGATGCAGGGCTCATTGAGGCGTCACCGTGTGACCCCAGGTTCAAAGTTACAGCAGAGTCCCGAAGGGTTCTTTTCCTCTGTTGTTCGGGGACTCAAGGAGCCTTAACTGAAGGCTACGCCTGTTGGTTGAATGAAAGTATTGATACCGCTGTAGGGAACGCTTTCAATGATTATACTGGATTTCCCTCTGCCCCTGCTAAAGGTCAAGTAGAGGACTTTTTTGGTGCAAGCAAAAGAGTCATTCATTTTTCACTCTTTAGGTAAAGGACTTATGTCATGTTATTAGTGAAAATGTGATTAACTGTTAAAGCAACATAGGTCCTAATGATCTATAAAGCCATTTTTCTCAAAGTTATGGCTTCATTGCTCTGCAGTACTAAATATATGTTGTTCTAGGATCATGCAAGTCATGAATACTAAAAATAAAAATAAACATATTTCTTTGATGATGATTTATCACCAAACAATTTGGAGCTAATACATTCACATTATAGGATGCAAATACAAATGTGACATAACTGAGTGGGCCGTTAAGATGAAGTGTCATTACTTTTGGAAATATGGGCAGTGCCTCAACTTCATCACAGCCTTTGTAACATAATGTTTTGAGAGCCTGTGACTGATGTTTCAACTTGCAGCAGTTTGGTTCTTAAATTCCGTACTTAGCAAGAGAATGGCTTCATTCAGCCTCGCTGATGACCTAAAAACCCATATGTGGGGATATTACATGCCATTGCGAATTAGCGGTGAAGTTGGTAAAATAAGACGGGGTGACTCCTTTTGGGTAAGACATTGAGTTCACAATGAACACAAAGGCAGAGCCATCCATGGCTGTGACAGATCCAGCAAAAAAATGGTGCCACACACCTATGTCCGCAAAGGCAGGTGTCCATAGCTCCTCTAGGGTTACGCAGAAATATACCGATGCTAGCGTCTGGATTATACATGGTGGTTATTTTTTCTTATCAGGTCAAAACTCTCTAGTTGCTCCAAAAAGCTACATAGAAAGTGAGCCTGTGTATGTGAAGTTGACCTTGTTTTCTTCTTGATGTCTCCACCTCCTCTCTTTCCAGCTCCGCCATTTCTAATTATTTTTTATTTCCCTCATTCTTTCTTCTAGTTATTTTCTCTATTCTCTTTTCTTTGTTGTTCATTTTTCCCTTTTCCCTTTCCTCATTTCGACCTGTTTTCTGCTTTCTGAAACAAGATGGACAAGCTGATATTTGTATATTAATAGTTATGTTCTTGGCACCATCAAGAACTTGCTTAAAAGAAAGATTTTCTGGCATCGAGAGAAAACTACATTCCTTGAAACAGTGAATATGTGATCTCTTTCAAAGCATGTATGGGTAATGTTAGTTTTATTACTGGCATCTGTTATTAGATCCATTATTTTCTCAGCAACTTTTTCTATTGGTACAATATGAATAATAAGATAGTTAAAACAGTATTTGTGCGAGTTCTTTATAAAATAACAAGTAGAAAGGAGGACAAAAGGAAGCAAATGATGGAGCAAAGTGCACGTTATACGAGCACTGCAGACGGCTGGGCAGGTTGGACTGCCCCAGTGTGCGTCTAATTTATGTAGCTGATAACCCAAGTTAACAGAGACCCTGGCACTATTATAGAGGTAATATTTTCTCAAGGATGTACAGTCTTAAACAACTTCTTCCTGTATTAGGTTCATACATGCCTTTCTTTAACATAAAGCAGGTATGTCTGTTCTCTTGTTCCATTTCATTTTCTTGGAAAAATAAATTTATTGCAGGCCAGCTGAATGGAAATTCTGCTTACTGTTTATGACTGAAGTTGCACTCCCCCTCTCCTGTATTACCCAGGGAATTAGTTCAATATAGAGTCTTATTCCACACCCTTTTCTTTATTTTCCCCCTCTCCATCCTTCTTTTCAGGGTCTTGTTTCAAAATCTCTATTGCCACAGAGCAGCTGGCAGCATTTAACAACCACCTGCACAAGTAGTTCTGTTTCCAATGGGAGAAAATTTAGCTTACATAAGGCAAAAAATTGTAAGGTGTTGGCTTTTCCATTTTTATTTGTATTTGTGTACATTTTCTTACTCATTGATGAATGTTCTGCTAAGTGAAACTTAACTCCTTGGTAAAGAATGAGAAACAGTATAGCGCAGCGCTCATTTGTTTCAGTAAGGTTCGGTTAAATTGAAACTCTGTCAGGGAGGCGAGAGGTTGATCAGAGCCAGGAAGAGACTCTTAAAATCTGTAACTTCTTTGAAGGGTGAGAAGGCACCCTCTTGAACTGGAAACTTCTACCATGACTTTCCAGGTAACAGGCCCTATTGAAGATTGTAACAAGCACCTTGATGTGTGCTGGTTCCCACGCAAGGCATTGTGCAGTCGGACTTTTAATACCTAACAGTAAATAAATTATCTTCTTATTGCTCGGGAATAAGTTTAAATCTCTAAGTTTTTATTAAATTGTTCGTATAACTACACACTGAATATTGATCGTAACTGCACTAGCAGTGACTAATGTGTCAAGTGACTAATGTGTCAGTGACTAATGTTTCAGGGAGTGACTTTCCTTAAATCAAGGTAGCTATTCTGCAAATGAAACTCCAACCTAAAAGCTGGCCATCTACAAATAATATCTGATGACTAACTTATGTAAAGCCAACTGCAGCTCATAAATCATTCTTGCTTACCTCTCGCGTTTAATCCTCAATCGCCATTTCTTCCCCTATGTAGAGGCACTGAGTCAGAAGAAGGCTCTGTGACTTGGTCAAGGTCACTTAGCTAGCAAGTGGAAGCTCATCTAGATTCTAGCATAGGCCTCTTTCTAGGAGAAAGCTTCATCAGTTAACATTGTTTTATTTAGGTTTAAAGGTTATGGAAAGCCGTGGACTATAGTTAGGCAATTACTCTACCTGGGAATATGAACCATTTCTATCCAGGAATCTGAAGCACATGTACACAATGGACAAAACTAGGTCTACAGTAATAATATAAATAAACAACACAATAATTAATAATAACACAAGAATACATTGTGTTTTGCATACTTACAGCAGTAAACCTACTTTTGTCCACACCTATAAAAATGTGTGCTTTCTTTTGAATGCAATTCTAAGATGGAAAAGATCCTAGAAAAAAATGAGTAACTGTCATGGCTTTATAGATTAGCAAACCAAAACGTATGACCAAAGTCGCCTTCTAGTTAACAGAAGTAATGAGACCAGAGCAAATTAAAGTCCTTCCTTCCTTCCTTCCTTCCTTCCTTCCTTCCTTCCTTCCTTCCTTCCTTCCTTCCTTCCTTCCTCTCCCTTCCCTCCCTTCTTTCCTTCTTCCCTCCCTTTTTTCCTTCCTTCTTCCTCTTACAATTCTTCTATTCGGTCTTTCCTTCCTTGTTTCCTCTCCTTTTCTTCAAATATTTGAGCTCATTTGAAGCAGTTACTACTCACCAAAACTAGGTATCAGAGGTAAACCGTAACTGGGCCATATTTCTTCCCTGTCCTCAAGAGGCCTAGGGAAAGACAAAGCAGCTGAACCGGTGCAGTGCTATTAGGGCGCAGGTACCGGATACTATGTATGGAGGATACTGGGGAGGGATGTGCAGTTAGGTCTACTGGGAGTCAGAGAAGGTGTCCTTAAGGGAGTATATTTAAATCAACACCTGAAGGATGATTAAACTTTATTCCAATGAAGGGAAGTTGTGTAGTAGTAGAAAAGAATATTCAGCTTTTGGCCCAGTGGCAAGAGAAAGTATGGTGGACTATAGAAGTTCATGAACTATAGAAGTTCAGTATGAGTGTGGGAGGGCAGCAGAGTGGTGGGAAAAGAGACAGAGTTTAATGCTCTTTAAAGGTAAGCTAGGCACCATTAGGACCTATGCTATTTACAAGATAATAATACTCTTTCATTATAATAGAATTATCTAGGGCAGTGAATGATAAAGTAATAGATCACAAAACAAAGGATATAGATTGTGAATGTCTCTTGGAGTTCAGAGGGGAAAGAGGTCATTGTGTATCATAATAAGCAAAGACGGTTTCCAGGGAGATTTTGAAAGATAAGCAGCATATCCATGCATATCTAGAGATCACTACCTTCTCACATTCCTTTTCTCCATGGACAGATCATCTTTACTGACCGTCTCTGTGTCCTCAATTTCCATTTAGTCTTTGTTTTACTGCAACCTCCATTTTTGTCCACAACAGTTGAAAAGTTGGTGGCAATCCCCATTGGCCAAATCTAGTGGGTTCTCCAGTCCTGGGGCCACTATAATGTTCTCAAGACAATTTTCTTCTTCTTCGACCTTATTTCTCCTCTGGTTTCTGGACCTGCATTCACTTGTGAGTCACCCTGTAATTCTGTCTCCTTTTCTGGGTTCTTCTTATCTTCCCCTACATAGATTTCAATGTGGGTATTTCCCGGGGTCCAGAGCTGAGCCCACCTTTCTTTGATTTTCTTGGATGATATCTACCTAATGATACCCCTTATTTATTTATTATGTACTCCCAAATTGTTATCTTGGGCTCTAAGCCCACAGTTGCACCCTCTTGCTGAGCATGTCCACCTGCCTATCTCATTGCACTTCAAATGAAGTGCAGCCCCTCCTTCCCACCCCCTTTATTCCCACTGCAGTTAATGGTTTGGTTTCCTACCGTTTCTCAAGCCACAAAAGTCTAGCTTGACCTTTTTCATCCCTTTTCTCTTCACCCATGTCTAATGATTTACCAAATTTAATATTCTATGCCCCAGAGATAGATCTTGATTTTGCTTAATTTCCTCAGATCACACTGTCTCTCCATTAATTCGGAGCTTTACCATCCATTGCCAAGAGTGCTGTAAATGATCCCTCTTCCATTCAAAGCCATCCCTTCTAAACATCAAACCTGAGATAATCTTTTATTTGCTGAAGGCACTGCACTGGCCCCCTATTGTCCACAGCAGTGTTTTTAACTATGCTCTGCTGGGTCCCAGCCCTTGAAGATACCTTAAAGACTAGCTGTGGAGGAAGAGAAAGCCAAGAGGGTCTCTTCCTAACACCCCGCCTCATTCTCAATCAATTCAATATCACTTTTTACTTGTTTGCTATGTCTGGATTTGCATAAGATTATTCTTGTCAGAGGAAAGAAGTGATCTGCTGCTAAAAACTTTTGAAAATTAGAAAGCCAAACCTTTAGCCTGATATATATGGCCCTGGGCAATTCAGTTTGAAACTTTCTCTTTAGCTTCACCCTTCTCTGCTCCCTGCCCTAGTCACCATTCGCTCAGAGTTCTCCTGACCGTGCCATACCTCGTCACCCCTCCACATGTTTGTTTGTGTTGATTTTCCCATGTGCAAGTCCCCTGTGTTTGCTCTCCATGTTCTCCACCTTCTTTACCTGGAAAATTTCTGACGATTCACAACACTCCCTGAGAGAAGACCATGCCAAAAGACACTGTTCATAAAGTTTTTCTACCCTCCGTAGCACATCAGTTGCCTCCACCTCCATATTGCTTTCCCCACGTGACAGAAGTCATACTTGTGTTTGCATCCTAGGTGGTCACCCAGCACCTGGGGGCCAGGAAGAGCTGCTCGGTTAACATGAGCTCTGGCTGCTCCTCCGACCTGCTGCTGTTGCTACAATGGCAACGCAAAAGGGCATTTTTGAGAAAAAGAGTGAAGTATCAAGAATGATGTTTTAGGTGTTTAGGATGATCGATCCAAAAGTTAAGTGCAGAATGGATAGGAAGGGAAGCAAGTCTGGAGTCATGGAGATAGAGGTCTAGGAGAGATTCTCAGAATAGTAAGGTATGAGTCAGATTAAAATCTAAAGGTTCATCGGAGAAAGGTAGAAGACCAAAGTATGTTCATTCTCTTCTGAAAGCCTAACTATGGTAAGTGAATGCTTTTGTCTATTGTTCTGCAATATATTGTCACTCCATCGACAGCAAACAAGCTCTTTGCTTCTACAAGCCTTCTCCATCCCCATCACATAGCTGGTGTTTCCATAGCACCTTCAACGATGCACCCGAACACTGTGCCATGTACTGGACTCATGTTAGCTCACGGGAGATAGTGAGGTAAGGACGATCAGTACCTTCACCTTCGAGATGAGGACAGTGAGGCTCTGCGAGCTCAGTTACCTTGAGCAAAGCCTCAGAGCCTGACCTCTATTTCATTCACTGCTCAGTCTCAGCGGCTCAGTTTAGCCAAGTGTGTTCTGGATTTAATATCTGAATACTCACAGATGTTCAGGTAACATCGCCTTTGTTAATGCAAGTCAGGGAAGTTAGAGTTGCAGAGAAAGGACTTCGGCAGATATCTTAAGCTCACCTCTTTCAGCCCTGTGGCTTTTGTATTATTGCCAATAAAGATAAAAAGTTTTCTAAAATCATTAGTCCAGGAAACCAGGTAGCCCATCTTGTTGGACTCTTGTCCTGAGTCAAAGTAAATTGGCACTAAATGACTCCCTGTTAAGAAAAGTATATAAGCTTTGGCACATGGGCTTAACCTTTGTGCTGCCCAAATTAAAGGTAATTTTCCCACACTTGTGAGTTTTCAGCAGGTCTCGTGTAACTGGAGTTGTTAGATAGCTTCCCTGCAGATGCAGACTCACCACTTGCTTCACTGCTTTAAACAAGGTGGGTCTCTAATACTTTCCAAGGTGTATCAGAAACAGATATTCTTTTAAAATGCAGATTTCTTGTTTTAACCGCAAATCTCCTGGTCTAGAAACTTTGGGGGTAAGGCCTGAGAATCTGCTTATTTTTATGAAATAACAATCACAGTGGAGAGGAGTGCGGTGACGGTCCTTTGAATAAAATGGGACTAAAAGTGCGAAACACAGTCGTTAAAGTATACAGACATTTAACAATAGCCGTTAACCTTGGCAGCTCTATTTTATACGATGCCCTGCCAAATGCCTTTCAGCTAGTGACCTTCTGTGGTAAGTAATCGCAAGCATATCAGCTCTGGAAATGTTTAGACTCAGTTCAAGTAGCTCTATACCTGCTCAAGCGATCCCCTTCCTATCCTCCTTTATTTTGTTGTTTAGTTTGATTTGTATGTCTCATCTCCAAGTGCGCACGCGCGCACACACACACACACACAAGGGCCTCCTCTGAGCAGGAACTCTACATGTGTTCATGTAATTCTCATAACATCCTGCAAAGGGGATGTTATTAGTCCCATTGCACAAATGAGTGAGAAAGCTGAGACTTAAATGGACTAATTCACGTCCCCAAGGTCACAGGAGCAGAGAGCTGGATGTGAGGTTGGAACCCAGGTTCCCCTGACTCCATATTCCTGCCTGTCCCCACTGTGCCAGGTTCTTCATGCCTTTGGCTTCTTTTCTAGTAAGTGCAGATAAAGCTACGTTTCAAGCACCTTATCCAGCACCTGTGGGTAGCAATGTCACCAAGGTGGTTTCTGTGACACATCCACAGGGTGGGGTAAAAACAGGGTTACAGTTTTTGTAGGGAAAGTAATACATAAATTAATCAATAAGAATACAAGAATCAGCTCTGTGTTTCACATACTCACGACTGTAACCTACTTTTGTCCACCTCTATGTGTCTGTGGTACTTTTAGAATCCTCGCCTTCCTCACAAATGACATCTTACGGATGAGCAGGTACATGATATCACAAACTTCGAGGTGTCACTGAGATGGGGAATAATGTTTAGGAGAAGTTTGGTTTGTGCTTACCAATTGCACTAGCCTAGTTAGTGAAGAGTGCTTCGGGTCAAGGGGTGACCCCTGGCCCTGGCACCGCTGCTCAGGGTTTCGTCAGCAACGATCAATGAAACTTCGTGCAAAGATAAGAATGTCCGGCATCTGCACTGCTCACTACAGTTGGCAGTGCCACGCGTGGCTATCCAACTGCATGGCTAGTGTGACCGAGGAATGACATTTTTAATTTTGGCTTTAACCTACGTTTTAGTTTAAAGAGCCAGCTGTGGCTGGTGGCCACCACGTTGGACAGCACAGGCCTACACAGGTCTCTGGGAAGACAGTGCAGTTGCGTGGCTAAGAATTCAAATCCAGAGCCAAGCTGACTGGCTCGGTAGCCTGTGTGACTATGCAATTTTACTTAACGTTTCTGTTTTTTATCAGTTTCAATATAAAATGGCAGTAATAATAGTATGGGTCTCACAGATTCACTGTGGGAATTGTATTAGCAGTTTTATATAAATATTGTTAGCATAGTGCCCAGCACAGAGTAAGGGACTATCCGCGTTAGCAGCTGTGATTTTTAACTATTGCTATTATTAGCTCCTTGCCTTTTTAGTGACTTGAAATCTACTTAGAACTGCTGATAACATGGTAGCTGTTTAATAAATACTTACTGGATTAAAATTTTGAGATCTCTCAGATTTAGGACTTTAGAAACACTGATACACACGTGCGTGCGCAGAGGATGCTGGGAAGAGACTCAGAAAATGCCTTCCCTTCTTCAGATACGCAACAGGAAAGAGCTAGTCTGTTGATGAAGATAAACGGGAAGGAAAGGAAATGAGGAGGCTCCAAAATTTACCGAGAAAAGCATTTCTCTCATCTCTTCAGAGCCTTTGGCGGTGAGGCCTGAGGACCTTCTTGTTTATTTCGTAAAAATAAGCAGATTATCTTGTTCCATACAATGTAAATATCTATGGTCTTAAAGAGTCCATTCCAAGTTTGAAATGTGTGAGGAGGTGGTCGAGGAGTGACATTTCCATAGGACACATGATGAGTAGTAAGAAATTGTTTCTCATCGGGCACTTTAGGGGCTGATTTTGATTATTTTTATTAGCCAATGTATAAGTACTTGGTGCATTGAAATTACCACACACACCTACAGACACTTACATACAACATATAGTAAGTATGTACTGTATGTGTCTGTTTGTGTATATGTGTAAATTTATTAATATTGACATTAAAATTAGATAGTAAAACCTTTTCATTTAGTGCCAACTAAGTCTAGCCACAATAAATTAAAAATTTGAACCACACCTTGGCATGCCTTAGCTTTATAAGGCCTTGTAAATGGCTATACAAATATTTTTCTAAATGGAAATCATATTAGAGCTGAGGTTTCAAGTACTGTAGATAGGAAAGAGAGAGGTAAATAATTGCCTTTCACTTTATAACAATATTATAAATGCCAGACAATGGAAAAACTAGTAAAATTAAAAAGGAATTCCTAAAGTAGAACAACATCCTGGCTCACAAACTGTCTTTGTTCATCTGCGCGGTGGATTAATGTTGACCACACTACCAAGGACTCGGCTGAACAGAGACCCACTCCCGCTTAGTGCAGGCTGGGCTGCAGGTCTCGGACAGAGAGGGCGTGGGCCTGGGCCTCCAGGGATAGCACGCTGTCCGTGAGAGCTTATGGCTGCTTGCTCGACAGCTTAAAAAGAGAGACCAACTGCACAACTGAAGGTAATATAAGATGTCCTTTTAATGAGTTGAATTGGAAGAACTTTTTCAAGAAAAGGGAACACAGGTCCCGTCGAAGGGCTTTGTTGACCACTGTTGCCAGCCTACACCTTTATTAGCTGGGGAAAGGTGCCAAGCATCGCTCTTTGTCAGTTTACTATGAAGTAATCCTCTGCTTTTAAAACTTTCAGTGGCATGCTACTGAGATGGCCCTATTGTTGCAGCCTTGCTTAATTGTTGACTTTGTGTTGATTTTATTATTCAAGTAGGCCCCACCTATTGTTTCAGAGGTCAACAAGCTTTTTCATTATATCTCATCTGAACTGCAGCCTCTGGTCAACCGCACTTGCTTCTTAGGCAAACATTCTGTAGCAGCTGCGTTGGAAACTATCATTCCACACATCACAGCAAATCTCAGACAACTTGAGTTTAATTATTCCCTGTTGACTGGCTTTTCCATTACTAAAGTCTCTTTTAACACACTGACATTGAGAGTGGAAGTGTAGGGTTTCTGAACTCTCAGCACAATAGCTTCTGCATTAGTATCTCATGGCTTATTTCATAGAGCTTGGGGTGTCTAAAATTCATTTTAAACATAAATTGCAAAGAAAGGTTTGGGTGGTACAATATGTAGAGTGAAAAGGAAGCCTATGAATAGGCTTAGATAGATTTTAAAAAGTTCATTCCTCTTATGAAAATTATTTTTGGCCTTTCGAGTACATGTCAAAGAGATTTTAATCACCCTTTTGTTTTCATTAATTTTTTAGAACACATTTATGTTTTATTTCTCTGCTAAATAAATAATGTGGGTATGGTGTATCCCCAACTGAACTTTTCATAATGTTTAACGAAGTACAATTTCATGATTAATCATGCCTAATCTGAATGTCTCATGGGAGTTTCATTCCAGGAGAGGTGTTCAGTGTAACTAAAGGTTAGTAACTCACAAAATGGACAGTTTAGTGATTGTTTCCATTGAGTTTTATAACCTGACAATTTTGAGGAAGAAAAATAAAACTTAGGCATTGGATATCTAGCTTCACATTTATCACTACCTAGAAATTAAGTAATACAGAGGGAAAGAACTGAGCAATTTATGTTTTACTAATTCATTTTAAAATTCCAAATTTGGGAAAACCCAGCATGTGGGCACTATTGCTTTAAAGTTATGTGTGTTTACTGAATTTTTTGTTAGCTAGCAAACACCCTTAAGTACACGGCCAGAACCCTGCACTTATTCGCTGGCCATACACTGTTTTCCCTGCTTAAGCTCCATGCTCTGGCCTCTGTTTGTAGAACCCACCGAAATGTAGTAGGATTGACTGTGAGGGACCAAGGTCCTTTTTGATGGTGATAGCTTCATTCTGATCTAGTTGAGGATTAAGGCACATCACCAATTTCACAAGTAATATTCAAAAACCCAAATCTGATTATGTTTCTCCTCTGCTGAAATATTCCAATTGTTTCTCATTGCATCCATGATGAAGTTTGGAATCCCTATCATCACTTATAAGGTCCTCTGATGTCTGACTCCTGCCTACCATCTCTCTCCATTTTTCAGCCATACTGGTCCTATCGCAGTTCCTTAAACTTGTGCATGGGCTCTCACACATATCATACATATATTTATTCATTCACCCATTCATTTATTTATCTGTTCACTATTTGTTGAACACTGACTGTTCCAGGCACAGTGCTGATTGCTGAGGGCTATGTCAGAGAGTAAAAAGGTATGGTCTGAGGTTTATAAGCTAATCAGGAAGCCAGGCTTGGAACAAATAACTGAGAAACTCTTCTGTCAGACTGTTTTTCTCTTTCACATGGCCACCTTATTATTATATTTCATGCTTCATATTAAACATTATTTCTTTATAAAGACTTCCCTGATTCTTCCTTTAGGTTAGAGCTTCTTGAACTAAAACAGAACCAAATTGAAAAAAACTGACTTGAAGACTTTATAAAAGCCCAACTTGGCTTCTGGATTCTTCCTGACTCTTTGTTGGCCATCTCTATTTACTCGGTGCTATTTATCTTCTGTGGTTCAAGGCCATTCTTCAATGTTTGGGTGAGGGGATGGCATACGAGCTAGAGAAGAATCTCTGAAAGAGTTAGAGGGAATCATTTGTCGTGTGCTTATCTGTCATAGATATTTCATTCCTACTGAAGAACTCGATATTGTTATAAACTTCGTGAAGTGAGTAGAGAGAAACAGGAAAGCATAGAACTGTAGCCCAGAACTCTAGAAACAGACTACTTAAATCCACCACTGGGATCTCCCCGTTTCCTCAAATGTAATCTGGAAATAATAATATCTATTTCTTAGGATGCTTGGGAGAATTACATCAGATAATGTACATAAAACCATCAGAATATGTCTGGTACATCATAATGCTGGCCCTTATTTTCGTTCCCAGGTTATAGATGAGGAAAAAGGCTAGGGAGGGTTCAATAACTTTTGAAGATCATGAAGCTGGAAATAGAAAGCAACAGAGGCAGTACTGAGACACAGGTCTGGCCAGTTTCAGACTCTAGTATTGAATCTCTTCGCCAGAACAGGTAAATATCTCCCCAGGGAGTGCAGGTGACAGAAGAGGCAATGAAAGAGTTTGCTTTTAACAGCCTGAGCTTTAAGAAGTCTTTCATGCCCAGTTTCTGTGAATAAAGTTGTGCTTGATTTCTTAAATAATGGGCAGCAGTGGTCAGGTGAGTAATGCGCCAGATGATTACATAAATCCCTGGGAAGCAGCATATTTTTCTGTTTAATTTTGAAGTACTATGTGTCAGGTTGAGAAGTGAAGATAAGGAAGGAATGACTTTCTCTTGGGCTGATAAGTTGCTTTCTCCAAATATACCTTCAGTTGGACGCCAGTCTCTAGAATCTTAGTTCTAGTGCCTGTCCTTAAAAGGTACAAGGAGTCATGGTTCAGAAAAAAAGTCTTTGCATTAGCCTCAAAATGGATAGAATGTTATAAAAATTTCCCACAATTGAAACATTACTGAAGTCACTGATAATTTAGGTATAAAATTGTGGAGTCTAGATCTTTCTTTAAATAGAGATGTTCTTACTCAAGGATATTTTCTTGTATGATGTCCCTTACCATTATTATTTTTCTACCTATCCTTTGCAGTGTCCCAGAGTATTTGAAAGGAAACCTCTATAATTCTGATGCCAGGCACCCAGTCCTGTACCTGCAGTAGTAATGTCTAACAGTGCTGGAAGGACATGCTTACTGGTAGAATCATTACCAGTTTGTTCAAAATTTAGTTCCACGTTAATGAACATCTAATTCGAGCCAGGGACAGAGGTGCACAAGACATTTTTCCTGGTCTTGGAAATCTTACAGTTTAGTAGTAAAGATATATAAGGAGGTGTTTTTAAGAAAATGTAAGTAGATTTACATCTGATGCTGTGGAAGCCAAGCAAAATGCCCACCACTAGGAGTTTGTGGGTTTATTGCACACTTCTAGAGATGAAGTCTTTAAAAAGAGGAGTAGCACAGGCAAATAGAGGGTAGAAAGAATATATTAAGAAGGAGGGACTTGTCACCCTGAAGACCCAGAACCTAAATTACAAGGGAGAGTGTGAAAACTACAATTTCATGAGCTTGGCATGGTTGATGGAGCCAACGTGGCGTGTCCTGTGTGTCGTGTTAAGTTGGCATTCAGGCCATCAGTAATAGACAGTCATTGAAGGACTTCAGGTGGTAGATTATAACATAGTTTGATTTGTACACAAGCTAGTTCACTGGTTGCATTTGGCAGAAGGGATCTGATATGAGCAAGCCTATATGCAAAGAGTTGAATATAATAATTAAAGAGAGAGAGAAGACAAGATAGGATGAGAAACATTTAGGAAATACAATAGATGAATATTGGGAATTGGCTGGATTTGGGACGTGAGAGAGGTATAGAGTCTAAGATTGTGCAAATTAGAGAAAGAAAGTGAACTCAAAATATTTTCAGAATTGGCTACATGGCATTTAAGAAGGCTCTGGGACAACTGGATATACCAGTCTGAAGTTAAGAGGGGAATTTGTGGTTAGAGATATTGTCAGGGAGTGTTGGGAACTGCCCGGCCTGGTTTCAGAAGCTGTAACCTCCCATGGCTAAGGCTGAGTGAGAGACTTTGTAACCGTAAACCACTAAGGAGACGAAGCTTATCTCCCTGTCAGGGGCGCCACCTCTTCCCCCTTTTACTTCACCCTGCTTGGCCCTGGGCAGATGACTGGTTAGCCAATGATGGGTAAGATTCCTCAAGGGAGGGGCGACCTAAGACAGGCGTGGTCATGAAGGTGCCCTCAGGGAAGGACTTGGGGGACTGTAGAAAAAAGGGATGATGGACCCTTGCCCCTTGGTTTTGACATATCCTAAATCCTCATTCTATCTGTAAGAAGTCTCCTAATCTCTTGGCTGCCTTACTTCCCCTGCCTAACTTAAACCTGAAACAATGCCAGAGGGCTATGCAGTCCTGGGCAGGAATGGGTGGTTCCCTGGGGGGAATCAGGCCTAAGAAAGAATACATAAAATCTTGTGAAACCTGCTTTGCTAAGAATGTCCTCAGTTTTCTGATAAGCGTCCAAGCATGGAATGAGTTTGTTTCCCAAAGTTTTATGCCCCTTTAGCTAACTGATCCTGACTCAGAATAAGTCCTCATAGTTCTTTGCATGTTATCTATTGTTTGATCCTTACTGCCTGACAATTACTGATGAGCTTTACCTGTATTCCTGTGCAAGTTGATCCCAATAAAAGCCCATTGAGGAACGGGCTCCTGGTCCTTCTCCTTTGAGAGACTGGCCACCTTTCCTCCCCAAGCAGATCATGTCTTGGTAGACTTATTCTCATCAGTGGCAGATGGGGTGGGGTTGGGGTGGGGAACTCTGCATGCAGAGTCCCTCCCCAAGGGAGTTACCAGCATAGGGAGGAAGAGAGGATTAAAGCTTTAAGAATGATTAGAAGAGAAACTGGTGGAATGTTAAAGGGGAAATAGGCTACAGACAAAGCCCTGGGGGAAACTATCCTTTACTCAGCCAGGGGAGAAAATGACCCCAGGAAAGGATCCTGAAAATGAATCCAGAGGAATGGAAGGTGAGCCAGGAGAGAGTGAATCATGAACGCCAAGAATATAGACCATTTCAGGAGGAAGTAGTTGTTAGTGTCAAATGCTGTAATTTTTACCTAGATTTTATGTTTGTTGCTGTGCTCATTTTTTACTGCATTTGCTAATGATGGAAATAGGTATGGTATTAACAGGGCCAAAATGAAAAAAAAAATGTGTTCTTTCCTTAAGGTAAATTCTGGAAAGATGTTTTTATATAAATAATTATAACAATCCTTTAATTGACAATTATATAGTTCTTAGAGTTCACCAAGTGTTCTGATATCCAATATCACCTTATTTTCACATGAATCCAATGAGACCATTGAGACCTTAGATTTTTCTCTCTCTCTTTCTCTCTGTCTTCTTTTTTTTCCCAGTCATAGAAGCCAATGCCCAGTGAGTTTAAGTGACTAGTCAAGGTCAGCCGCTGCTGCTGTGGAGATCAGATAATACAATGTTATGTCCTCAGCCTCCTGGGCCTTTGGGAATTCGTGATGTCATGTTAGGAAGCCAAATGTGATAAAGATTATTGACTATATCTTTAGCCAATGGACACAACCTTCATATCTATCTTTCAAGTTTATTACTTCCCTCCTAGAATAATTTAGCACTCAAAATCTTCAATTTCATAAAATTGTAGTCATTAAAATGCCATTTACCATTTTTATATAATCTCTTTTCTGTTCCATTTTCTATATCCATAGGCAGAAATTTGCCGTCACAATGTGTTTCTTCTGAGATTAAGTTTATTTGGTGGATAAGTTCTAGACTCTTAAGCTTTAATCGTATCTGCAAGGATATCTGCCAAAGCAAAGTGAAAGCCCGTAATACAATAAAAAAAGAAACTGACATTTGTCAGGATTTTCTAGGGTATTGGGGAATATTATATTGAATAAAACAGATAATAATCTGTGCAAGACAACTTGAAAAATTAAATCCCGCGTCTTTGGAGGCGGCATGATTTCATGACTTGGCATACAGTATCTCCCATCCAGTTTTCAAACGTGAGCAGCATTTCTGTGTCAGGTCAAACCGTGGGCAGGCTTTTTAGGAACTGCATGCAGTCCTTGAAGTAGAAAGCTATAGTATCTAAGAACAAAAGGAGTTCCTAGTTCCTCTGGGTTCTCATTCCTCAGCTCTGCTTCTGTCAGTATTGCCTCTTAGATTTCATGTAGCTCTCATGTGAGTTTCCTCTGTCTTGTCCTACATTTCGGATGGAGCCCGTTGACTTCTGGTTTCATTTCCTATCGCTCACTATGAAGGGACCTGGTGTTCCTTTACTATTAATGTTTTCTCTCTTGGGAACTTTCTGTTTTGCTGGAATCAGTTCTCTGGATTCCCTTGAAAAAACTAAGGCCAGTATTCTTCCATACCCCACCCCTTCATCTGCATCTTAATAGTTTTCTGTAGTACTTCTTTCGGTCAAGGTTTGCTGTTTCTCTTAATGGATTTTTCTATTTTATAGTAGCTGATAAATAACTTCTTACTGCTACTACTATACATTCTCATCATTTCCTTTCTCTGCCTCAAAGTAATTTGGAGCACTTGACAAATGACTATCACATTATTTATTCTAATAATCATTTATTTATAATTATTTTCATTGTCTTTCACATCAATTTCCAAATATGTAAAAGATTACTTTTACATTTCTCTTTTAAAGGATTGTAATGGCCATAATATAAAATGTTAAAGATCTTAATTGTATTACAAAATAATACTTCAAAAATATTTCATCAAACATGTATTGGGTATATACTAATACAAGCCAGTGTACTGTGCACTCAAAGAGATATAAAAATGAGCCCTGGCTGGTGTTGCTCAGTGGATTGCGTGCCAGCCTGTGAACCAAAGGGTCACCAGTTCAATTCCCAGTCAGGGCACATGCCTGGATTGTGGGCCAGGTCCCCAGTGTGGGGTGCGTGAGATGCAACCACACACTGATGTTTCTCTCCCTGTCTTTCTCCCTCCCTTCCCCTCTGCCTAAAAATAAATAAATAAAATCTTAGAAAAAAAATATCCTAAACATATATATACTTTAAAAAAGATATCACTTCTCAGCCTTTTGGCTAAGATCAAGTGTAAAAAAGATATAAAAATGACAAGGGCCTTGTCTTCAAGAAGAATAAAGTCTAATAGGAAATTCAGAATGAATAAGAATCTAACAATCTACCATTAGTTATTATTGGTTATTACAGATTTCTTCAGTTTAAGCCAATTCAGTGTAACCTAATCAATTTAATTCATTCATAAAATCTCATCAAACATTTCTAACTAATAGAAAAATAGAGTAACATTTTACTTGCAACATCTTCCTTCAAATCTTTACTATTGTATTGCTTTTTCTTTGCTAAAAAGTGTGTCTTCTTTTGGTAGAAAATTGGTGTGTTTAAAATTAAATTATGCATGGGTATACTTAAAGAAGAGAAACATTCTTAAAATAAGGCAAAGAATTTGTAAGCAGATAGTGATATAAAGGCAAAAAGAAATTCAAGAAGTACATTTTGAAAATTTCCTTTTCAAAGGAAAAGGAAAACTAACATTGAAAGCAGAATATCCATTCCGGAATTTTGTCCTATTTGTATGGAAGACTGCTCTGTAACTTACAAATGAAACACCACCCATTAGATTTAGAATGTCTAGTCTCAGAATGGAGAATCAAAAAAGTCCACATATTGCTCATTCATTTCTTTGTGCAAAAGGACATTCTGCGCACAATCTCAAAAGCACCCGTACGTTTATTTCAAATGGGTTAATATAGTTAGTTTGAGTTTCCTTTTAAGGTGCTGAGTTCCACCGTGCACCCTTATACTGTAACAGGAGGGGGAAATCCCAGGCTGCTCCTTTCATGTGAGGAGACACGGAGCTCTCCCAGTCCTGGGTAAATTACTGAGGGGATTCCCTGTGAAGCTGTGTGGAGTGTTTCCAGGATTAGAGGAGCTGGCTCAGAATGTGGAGTGGAGAAAGCATCATAGCTTTAACTGCTCTGGGCTGAATGGGAAAAAATTGGCCAAGTTCACATTTCTGGCACCCACCAAAGTGAATATTCCTTTGAATTGTGCCTTCATCTGACTTGGTGTAATTCAGTACCATGGGAAACAATATGATTTAAGGATTACTTCTAAGAGAAGGGGGAGCCTCGGTGTTGTTGGCTTTTAAGGTCTGAGTTGGAACAGACAGTTTTAATGAGTAAAATAAATATCTAAATCAACAGAAGTAAAAGGAGAGTAACTCAATCAGAAGAAGGTTTGCAACATCAGGCACACATATGAAACAGCTTCTGTGGTAGTCTGGGGACTTCATTTCCAGTATGAACTACATAAATGGCTAAATATAATTTTCCTAAAATATTACTTCATTGGGCCAGTAGTAAGATATCATCTTGGCCTTTGTACTTTGGCTGGGTGACATTTTCTTCTTTCCCATGGAAAAAGAAAGTAGAACTTCCCTCACATAGAATTGAACAAAACAGAATATCGTGCTGCCCCTTTCTGTTTGTTAAGATACATCTCTGATAAGATGGTTAAGCAGGAAGTTAGAATAGTTCAGGGAAACTAAAAGGTTACTTCTTGCTCTCACTATCTGAGACATATTATTTTACATTTTGGAATTCTATTTTGAAGCTTTCTTTTTTTTTAAAGTACAAGATGTACTGAGTTTTGAGTGATACTTTAAGTTTCAGTGGGTATTGAGTAAGTGTGAAAAAATGTCAATATTTTTATTTGTATCAACAGTCTGAGGTCAGAGCAAACAGTTAGTAATATGAGAGAAAGTGTGCCACTTGGGTCCTGGAATGTTTGCAAAGAACATAGCAGAACACACTTGGAAATAAAATCACCATCATTCCCATTTAGAAAAAAATTTTTAGAGCATATTAGTTATTTCAGTCCAAATTAGTGAGATTCATTGAACTTATTCTTGATAACTCCAGATGTTGATTTTTTTAAAAAAATCATTGTTTCGAGTTTTTCTTGTACTTTTTATGTCTGAATTGGGAAAAGATTTTCAACTGTGACTCAGGATAAGATATTAAGTATTATATCTGTGCTAAAAGATCATATGTAATTTTTTCCTACATTATATGATAAAACAGAAACAAGTAATTCTTGAAAGCTATTTTCCTCAGCTAAAGTACATTGTTAAATTTAATTTAGTCTGTGCTTATGGAGTGATAAAGGGGAACTATTGCCTATAACTTTTTAAAGTGTAAAAACCAAAATCTGAGCAAATATAATTTTTCTTTATTCTTCCCCACACAGCAGTTTTTTCTGTTAATAATATGTCTAAATTTAATGCAGATAAATTTTATCTATAATCTATTCTAAATCATAAATATTTTCCTTTTATTAATATTACAGTCTTTGAATTTTTATTTGTTAAAGAAATTACCTCTTTGTATGGAAATTTGAAGTTTTTCCTAGTATTTTAACTTTTGTGTGTGACCTGCCAATTGTCTGGTTTCAGTCAGAAGTGCTCCCTCCATGAAAACCAATATACTATTTGGTTATTTTTAGCTCAGCCTGACTATAAGGTTTAAGCACCGAGAATCTAACAAAATGGACTAGTGAAGTCTCTGAGACAATTTTGATATAGGGGGAAAAAAAGGATTAGATGTCAGGTGAGCTTAGAACCTTTAAGTTAACACAGCAAATAAATTTCAAAACTTTTTGGTTTGCCCATAACCGACTGTAATGCAATTGATGTTAACAAATCTGACCCAGAAATGTGTTAATCTAGAAACTGGCAAATTACCAATTTCACAGATACAATTATTTAACCTAATATCTCTCTGCCAAAGCAACATAAAACAATATCATAATTTAATAAAGATACAATTAGCTTAATTTGAAGCAGCACGAGAAGAATAGATAGCACTGCAAAGTGGAAAATTATCAGCATTATCTCTGGAATCTAAGACATTTACAATAAAAACTTATAATGAAAAGTGTAAAACTTTTAAAAATTCTCCTAAAAGTAATCAAACTATTTAACAATAGAATTGCTGTAGTTTTGAAAGTATCTTTTTTCCCTACCCGTGTATGCATATAACAAGTCGCTCTTCTCTTTCACTTCTCAGGGATTTCATTTATTTTGTTTATCTAATTTATTTCATTTTACAGAGCATATTTTAAAGACGCTCTCTTAAAGAATCAGAATCAGCAGCTGGGTAGATAACGTTACTCGAGAAAAGTCCATGTGCTTGATTCATCCAAAGGCCAAAACTCAAAATGTCAGAGTTCGGAGTAAGGAAAGGTTTATTGGTCAAGGTGGCACCAGCCAAGAAGACGGGAGACCTGTGGTACCTCAACTCCATTTCAACACAGCACAGAGTTCAGGCTTCTTTCCCATCAAGGGAAGGGGAATCGGGAGGGGCAGGAGGTGGTGGACAACTGCAGACATCTGGACACCCACAGGGGTCCGACGAAGGCTGTGAAGCTTCTCTTTACTTAGTCTGTTGGCTCTAGTTGATGTGAGTCTGGTCATGAGATTCCTGCAAATCTTTGAGAAACAATCATTAATATTTTGACATCCTTCCCTTATCTCTCCTTTGGAGAAGCACCTTCTGGTAAGGGGCTGTTTTTGTAAAATTCAAGCTGCCAGCAGAACTCCTCTAATTGTTAGCATGTCCGTATGCAAGGCTAAGCAGAAGCTATTAGCGTGAAGGCCATGGGAACGAAGTAGGCTGAACAAGATGGAGTCAGAGAGGCTGGGTATTTCCCCGGTTACAATTATAACACTTAATTGACTCATGGGAACTGAAAGGATAAGTATTCAAAAGCCATTTAAATATATCTATCCCAGTATATTTTATTAAAAATAATTCTGAAGCCATGTGTGCGTGTGTTTGTGTGTGTGTATGTGATACACTCCAGACCAGTTTTCTCACAGTAGGGATGCATGTGTCTTGGTAGAAGTGTAAGTCATATATGTATAAAGTAAATTTTTAATTATCCGAGAACAAGTTGACGTTTTGGAGGAGGGGTGGAAGGTAGAGATTATCCATGGTGAAAAGCAATCATACAGAATTTGTGGAAGCAATGTGAATGACTGCTAATCATCTGAATCTTTTGCATAAGGGTAGTTGTTTATTATTTGAATCACGCAGTAGATAAATGGTATAGCATCTTTTCTCTGTTGTATTATTAATTACCTACTATGGGACCATGTGTGACCTTGAGTTCCTTGGCCAGTCAAATGTGTTCTATAATAAACCTTCCACCCACTACTTCCACTCACCTTAGCACTTAGCAACGACTCCTAGAAAAGGCCAAGGGCCCCAAGTCCTGCCATAGGACTGGCGAGTGAGAAGAAGGTACAGGGAGTGACTATTCAGCTGGGGATACATTTCATCCAATTCATTTCCTAAATTAGGGACAAATAGGTGAATAAAAGTGAAATTGGCTAGAAAACAATAAATAACTGATCACAAAAACAGACTATGACATTTTTGTTGTTTCTTGCCAATCGGTTTACATAATTTATGTGCGTTTATAAACAGTTTATTTACATGATTTGTGTATTTAATGTAGGTGAACTTTCAAACTATTGCTTTTGCTATTTGGCTGTAAAAATGTATACACGCAGTTAAACATAAGATGCACTTTAATTTAGTACAATGACATTAAATAATTATTCTACAATATTTTGACTTTTTATATTGGTTACTTTTTTCACACTGAATTGACATTATGTATCTACATGCATAGATGAATATATGCACAACCTTGTACCTAGGTAGGGGTTTGAAAATAATTGTGAAGTATTTGGTTGTTCCGAAAAAACTCCTTTTTAACGTGTGTTAGGTAGGAGTGATGCTGAGAGAGTGGTAGCAATTCAGGCAGTTTAGATGATGTGTCCAGGAACGTTTAGTAGCACCTGCGAGAGACCTCTGGGGGATCCTGAAAGTGGGAAAGCAACCGCCCTCCCCCTGCCGTACTGTTACTATTATGATTCCAGTGTTGTTGTTCTCCACAGCCACCACACAATACACAGAAAACCATCTGCATTTTTTTAAGAAAAAAAAAACCCATTTTGTTCAGCCCCAGGGTAAGTGCTTTTAGCAGTCACTACTCTAAGGATTACCCCTGAGAAAGCGGGGGCAATAATGGAAAGCTATTGAGGTGAACAAGCGGCAAGCACGGGAAGGAAAACTGGAGCCCCCCCGCGCGGCGAGGGCCACGGGGTCCTTCACGGCGAGCAGAGTCATGATGCGCGGAGTATGGGCCAGCTGTTTGGGAACATTAAAAATCCCTTCACTTAAGCTGTTGAAAGCTAGAAAAAAGACCAAATGTTTTCCATCTCAAAACACATTTTACTTAGCTGTGTTTTGAAAGCTGTTATCTAAACATTAAAATAAAAAAAAAAGACAGTATATTTTAACATGATTTCTTCCTTGGGTGCAAATCAGCAGTTATAATTTAATTTAGAAAAGACTGGAAAAGGTAGAAGGAAAAGCACATTTTATTCTCCTACCTTCTTGTTTATCTTTCCTTAAAGTCCTTGAAGGACATAAAACAGGGAAATAAAAAAGTCACCAGCATACAGTTTTGTTAACTTATCTTGTGAACATTAAACATTATGCCTCAAATTTCGTATGGTACATAAAGTGTTTCTCCTTGCAAGATCATGTATACGGCACTTCAAAAAAGCCAGTAGGACAGCTCACTAAATGTAATGGATGTGTAACAGCAGATCTTTAGATCTCTTGTATTTAGCATGACAACTTTGGGTTCTTTAGGTGCTTTAAACATGATATCTAAAACCACATTTTTTTCCTAGTGATGAAAAATATAGACTAATTACAAACTTCTCATAGGCTGTAGATGGCTTAGCCATCTGGTACAATTGCAACATTTCAATTATACTATATATCCTTTTGTGATGGAAATTAATCAGTTTTACAACTTCATTTCATTTTCTTAATGCATTTTCATGTTATTTCTCCCTAGAATGGACACTCCCAGGGCATAGTCACAGTTTGGAAATGTGTTGTCTAGTGGTGCAATAAACAATTTCTGTCTATTAACTAATAGTTTTAAGAGGTGAGATCTTAGATGCTTTTTGATTACATGTATCCATGTGTCCTCACTGAAATCTGTGAGAACGCTCATTAACCAGTTTCAAAAGATATCTTGAAAGAAAGAAACAGATTCCCCACTTTAAGAGCTACTTTTATACGCCGATTTATTTCCTGTCAAAATTTATGTTGGCCATTGTGTAGACAAAACTTTTGCCAGGAAACTGTATCGGGAACTGGGCTTAGACAAGGAGTAGGACATGGGGTCAACGCCTTGCACCCAGGCTGCAGACCACAAGTAGTTTTTGATGATGAGAGCACAAGGTAGTTCTGAACAGTGCAAATAATCAGATAAGGAAGCAGACAGTAAGAGCAGACATGCTAGATTTAGGAGGAAACCACCACTAGGAACCCCGGACAACCTTCTTTGGGCTATGCGACATAATTATGGTTTAATGACATGATGTTAAAAACCAGATTTCACTGTTTTTATTAGCAGCCCTATTATGAGAAATTCTAGCTGTAGACAGAAAAATAACAAATTATCTTGTCTTTTGTGTTTATCTTTATGTTTGAATGTAAGCCTAAGAGAAGAGTGTCGATGAGGATAGGCGATGCATTTTCCAGAACCACTTTTGAGAACCGTAGTAGGTTAGGATTTGACTTCTAAGATGTGCCTGTCTTCTGTCTTTTGAGTAGTGAATTTCTTTTTCATGGGTGTTTCCCCCCTAACACACTGTAATTAAAATACATTAATCAGTGAGAATATAATTTTTCAAATGGTGTGATACCACAAACCAAGCATGGGTACACATTTGTTCTCACTTTGATTATGATTGAGCTTTGGAAGATTATATATTGCTTCTCTGGCCTGTGTTGTCACATTCTCAGAATGACTTTATTCATTACTTATATGCAGTATAGATTCTTGATGTCTCAGGAGTCTAGATTGGTCCTGAAAGTATTCTTAGTGGGTGCATCCATTACTTAGCTCATATTTATCGTTAAAGTGAGGTTAATATTCCTTAGGGTCTCTGTCAATCAGTGGCTAGCTCACAGGGACCCAGAGTGGTAACTGTTAGTAAGTTATTAAATGAAACAATGCATAACTATTTGACACAGAGTAGGCACTTAATAAATGATTGCATTATAATTATTTTATTTTCTCTCTCGCCATTATCTCTTGCTTCCATTACTTAAAAAGCTTGCTAATTGGTCATCTAGTATTTACTCCCTCCACCCCAATACATTTGCTACATTTCTGCCAGTGGGATGTTTAAAGATGAGAATTTGGCAAAGGCCAGTCAGGCGGCCATATGATGGAGCGACAACACTCTCTTCCTCCTTTCGCTGAACAGCTTCAGCACTTAGCAGGCACACTGGGTGTGATTTCTTTCCAGAATAAATGAGTGAAATTAACAAGACTGACTCGTGTTAGAAATAAAATATTTATGCACTTGCTTTACAAATAGCCAATGGGTATCTTTTAGCTGCATTTTAAATCTCAACCAAATAATATTTAAAAAATTAAACTCACAGGTAGATTTTCAAGTGATCATAACACAGACAGTGGCAGTGGTGTGTGTATGTACTCAGGCTCTACGCTCACCATTTAAAAGTACTTTGTGGTTTTCGTTATTGTTATTGTTATTGTTCTTACTGCAAATGAGTTGACTACAGCACAGAGTACATCTTTGGTTGTTAAACAAAATGGGAAGACTCATTATCTGAAACAAAATGTCTTCAGTTTGCTTACAGAGCATTATGCGTGGATTTGTACTGTTAGTACATTATTATTCTCAGACTAAAAAAAAGAATTACTTCAGAAGTTTCATGAGCTTACTTATCGCATTTAGATTTTACCAGAATAATTATTTTTCAATGTTCCTTTCATTTATGCTGACAGGTTCCCTAGCATAGAGTATAAATCTGTCTATTATATTAGAATCCATCAGAAAACTTAATCTCTTTGTTTAAAACAAGCACAAGAATATACACATACCAAGGCTCCTACAATCTATTTTTAAAAACATATGGGATGATTTTATACACCTAAGGAACCATAGGATGCTGAGTTTTATCAAAGTAATTAAATAAACATTGAAAATGTATTTAGCCCAACTCGAGCACATGGTAGCTCCCCAGGAATATTCTTTTCCACTGTGTCCTTGCCTTTGAATGAGCCCCATCTCACCTCTCCCACGGAACTTCCCCTGCCGTGCCGGCCTTCACACGTCTCTCTCCCGTCGGAATCTCTGAGGCACTTATCACTGGAGCCACATAATTTAGTGCTTAATGACTTAACAGTCTTGTACTATTCGCTATTCTTTCAAGTAGCTTAGTCTTGTCTTTCTGAATAGATCGCATGGGCCTTAACAGCAGGGACAGTGGTTTACATTAATTTTTTTATTCCCTCTGGCTTCTAAGCCTTATCCGGTAGCATATTCAGTTTGGTCATTCCTCCTGCAAATCAAGGGCCAAGGGGTGAGAGAGAATGGCATGGGGCTGGGGAGATGGCCCAGAGTTATTCTGAAACCCAAGAGCCTGTGTGAAATTGTGTATGTGTGTGTGTATTTACATGTGGCTGTAGGTATGCATATAGAAATTAGAACAAGAACTTTAACTTAGATATAAACCGTCTAACTGAGGAATGTCTGTGATATAGGGTCACATTAAAAAATGTTGTAGGAAAGCATGTGTAGGGTAGAACTGTATTTTGGTAAAAACAAAGCATATGTATTTATATGTAATAAATCTTCAATATATATTGAAGTGTTTATATAAATTAATAATATA
>PVKM010016288.1:0-26968 GCA_004027735.1 Carollia perspicillata
GTTTACATAAAAGCTACATAATAACAGGAGAAGCATTCGAAGTTACCGTATGCCCCCTGTTTTCGCTCCCCCCAGTTCCCCATTGTTTGGCCTGTAATATCTACTATCAGCTAATAATTATTAAGCCCCTTCCATGTGTTCCATATTGACTACATTATTTAAATTGGTATATTTAATTCTAGCAAATATTAACAAAAAGGGGGGAACCTAAAAGTTATTGAAAATTTTTTGAAATTTTTAAATTACGAATTTTAACATAGCAAAAGGAAAACATTCCTGGCCAAATGTTGATGGAGTAAGATCAGCAGGAATCTCCTTTAGGCAGCCTTCAGCCTCGCTTGGGTTTAAATATATATTAAGTTGCCATCAAGCAACAGTAGAACCTACAGGCAAGTCTTTTCGGCCCCTCCCTCCACCTTCCCAAACAGACAGACATCCCACAAGAGGGTTAAGGAACGGGGGTCAGGAAGGAAGAATTCTGAGCAGACACTAAGTACTGGAGACAAATGACTGGAGAAAGAGTCCAAGGCTCAATCAAATATACTCAGAAATGAAATTGAGGAATTTTTGATACCAGCCCCCCATGGAATTCTGCAAAATTTGGACGTTGAACAAAATGATAATCATTTTATGATTGTTTAAATAGTTACCTTTTTATTAAATTCATTAGTGTGACATTGGTAATAAGATTATGTGAGTTTCGAGTGTACACTTCTATGACATATCTTCCTGTTGTAGTGTGAGGCTACCACCCAAAGTCAAATTTCTCATCACCATGTGTTGGACCTCCTTTACCCTTTATTACCTTCCACCCCCTTCCCTCTGGTAACCACAGTACCGATGTTTGTGTCTATGAGTCTTTGTCGGTTTGTCTTTCTTGTTTATTCAAGTGTTGCTTTCTGTTTTGTATTGCACATCTGAGTGAATTCATATGGCGCTTAAATTTTTCCGACTTATTTCACTTAGCATGATAATCTCAAGGTCCATCTTTACTATTGCAAATGGCAATATTTGCCCTTTTTATCTTTTAAAATGTACATGTAAATTAAACTAACTTCTCTCAGGTTTTCTCAGATGATTAAAGGAAAAGATATTAAAGCACATAGAACAGTGCCTAGTCATTGGGAGTCCTCAGCACAGGTGAGCTGTTCTGATTTTACAAGACACAAGTGAGTCTGACAGCCTTGCCTCAGCTCTTTTAATAAAACTTTACTAACCACCCAGTGGCAACTGCCACAGAGGAAGGTGTTGGGGAAATATGATTAAAAATGAAGTTTCCTGCCGACCCAGAAAATCTCTCCACAAAGTTAGAGAAAGAAAACTGTTTTGTGACCGAATACTCATGAAACCAGAGTGTGATGCACATCACAGACAATCCACTAAGAGACGGCAAAGATGAAAAGAAATCTCCCCTTTTTATGTAGCCAGTCAGATACAACCCATTACACACATGTTCTCCAGATAAACAATAACCAGCCCTCGAGGAAGAGGGCTTGACAGCACTGTCTGTCACACACAGTTCATCCTGGATTCACCTGGTAATTGAAGTGCCCGTCTGTGTTAGCTAGATGGCTTTTCCAAGGCAAAATAAATTCCCCGTATCTTTATGACACAAGGAAGTAGTGGAGCCAGGCAATCTTAGAAGTAAGGCCTTATTCTCCCAGAAACTGAGATATAGGATACAATCTTTCTTGATGATTATATTTCTAAGAGTTTGTTCCCAGGTCCTTGAAAAAAAGCACTCTTGGGTCATAAAACTAATAAGACACTCACTTAGCTTCTAAAAAGGTTTACGTGCATTTCAAAGGGACAGAGAAGGAACTTAAAATTCTTCCTACAATAAATCCTCTAAGAAAAGAGAGGATAGTTTTTTCCTTTATTTTCAACAGGGAGAATTAGCCTCTTATTTTCAATTTGTATTTGCTTTTATGAAGGCAGATATCTGGGAGGAGTTAAAAAAAATCTCTCCAGACATGTCAATTATTTCTTAATGAGAACACTCACACAAGCAGAAACAAAAGCAATATATAAATTAGAAATTTCCAAAGAACGTATGGGTGGTAGAGGGGATATACAACATCTATTTTTTTTATTGTCACAAAAGAGAACTATTACCTCAGAAAACAAAAATACTAAGTTGGCAAATGTTAAGAGACAGTGTTCTGTCAAAGGCCATATAAAAGTCAAGCACTGACTTCATAATCATCACAGGCTTTCTGAAAACCTTTTGAAAAGTATTAATACTGGTGTGCCCACCAAATTGGGTGAGTAGATTATGTCACTTTCACATTAAGGCCTGATTAACTGTTACATCATCACCCTTGTCCTTGGTGGGTACCACACTGTTGTGATCTGATGGGTGTTGTTGTTCTCCTAAGAAATGGCTCCATCCCAGAGAACAGCCATTCCTCCGGACATGTACTTAGAGGGCACTCTGGGACCCTTCAGGATGAAAGTACCTTGTAAATGTGAGATATTGCCACCATTAGGAGTGAGATCTAACCCTGGACGATGTCATAAACTTAATAGTGGGAGTTAAACCACTATCATTTCCAAGTATTCCATCCAATGTGTATTCTTGTCGTAACTCAAAAAACACGGAATGTCATTATCAGGATATCTGCCTGCACACCATTTTTTCAGATCATAAAACTGCAGGACACTCTAAGCCTGTCTTATCCCCATTAAGTAGTAGACTTAAAGTACTATCCTTTAGGAAAAAAAATGTATACATCAAAACAATTTTACAACTTCACTTAAAATAAAAAATAAATAATATTGAATTAGTACATTTTTAACACAATACTTTGGTTTTTCTTAATGTCAAATATAGGGTCCAGCACAAATAATGCCCCTTTTTTATTAGAAACTTTTTATTACAAAGCCATAAGTACGTAATTCTGTAATATAACAATATCACTCTCAAGCACACATATGTTTTAGGTGAAATGTTAAAATTTCCATCTATCCTGTATGAGACATTCACGTACCCTACCAACCACTCAAGCAAGTCTTACTTCTGCTGGACCCTGTATAATAAAGTGGCATTCACTTTCCATTAATAAATAACTAAACTTCATTTTATTTCTTGTTATTTTTATTTCAAAAGATAAACCTTTGAAGTTTAGCAAGACGCTGTGCCCAAAACAACATTGTGCCTAAAATAAGGAAGTGATATACACTGTAAACTAGTCTTTCTACATTTTTAGGACTCATCGTGAGAAAGAGATCAGAAAGCTTCCAGTCACAAAAAGGCAAACACAACAAACACAGGTGACCTAATGAAAGTGTGCACAGGAAGTGATCGCCAAGCTGCTGAGGGATCCACAAAGTCACAGGTCTGTACCTAGCATTTTACTTTACTGCCTTCCCCAGCTTCCAGGTTAAACTCCCACCCAAGACTACAGTGTTTAGCCCATTGTTCATATGTACTATTGAACAAGTGCGTTTCTCTGTTTCCTTCTGCCTGCTGGGAATGGTGATATTCAAGCAGGGCTAGATGGCCATGGATTCCATAAGGAGAATGTTTGCTTAAAGGAACACCTGTTCCTTCTCTGGGACAGGCTTTGACTGTCTCATGAGCTCCCCTTTCTGGCCCATGCCAGCAGCACCCAGTCAACACCTCAGAGCTTGTCCTGTGCATCTATACTCATTGTTTACCTCTCTCTGTACCTCCCACTTCACATTACCATCCCAGACCAATAGACAGAAGTCCTTTATCATGTAGACCAATCTATGCAAAGTATTCATCAGTCCCATCTCATCCTGAGGCTTCTATGTGCATTTTTTTTTAATTAAAAACTGGACTGAAACCAAATTTCTTGGGTAGAGAAAAACTTCCTAGTCAACAAAGATACATTCACTCTGCATTGTGGCGTCTATCTTTAGAACAGAAAATGATGGCCTGATAACTCAAATTCAAAACCCCACCTTCTCCAAACCCTGGTCCTCACTGAGGCAGCCTAGTGCTCTAAGAGTTGTACTTGGAAATCTGACAGGCATGGGTTTAAGACCCATCCCCATAAAGAGTTATCCATGTGACCATGAGCAAGACACTATCTCCACAGCCTCAGTCCACTCATTTGGTAGAATGGGGATAATAATTCATATCTACCTCACAGGGGTGTGTAGATTCAAGAAAAGCATTTAGCATGAGGCCCTGAATAATATAAAGGGCTTTACAACTGTTACCTGCTATCATGAACTTTACCATCAAGCAGCTCAGTAAGTGTCAAGTAGGATGGATGATCTCTCTTGCAAAATTAACTCACAAGCCTTTAAAGCAGAAGACCTCAGGACATATCTGACCGTAGTAGAACCATGCACATGCTATCCCCACCCAGCTACAGTCTCATTACCTCCAGTTGGCACAAGCAATGAACCACCTTCATTTCTCAAGAGATCCTTACTATTCTTTGTGAAAACCTAGTGTCAGACCTGAATAACACCTCCCTGATGAAAGGCCTTTTGTATATGCATTTCTCTAGAGTGTAGCAATCAGCAGACCCAAATACACAATCCCATTATGCTGTGGTCCTCTTACCCCTCTGGAACACATGGTCTGTATAAGGTCCTCTTCTAGATTTGTAGTAGATTCAGATGACCTCAGATCCACCACAATTGGTTAACTCCTTATCTGTAAAAATCATCTTGAGAACTTACTTTGTGGTCAAAGGCTCACTGTAAGGCTTTGATCCATCGGTACCAAATCCCTAGGAAGGTATTTAGTGCAACAGAATCTCCCACTCAGCACATCATTCAGAAGATGATTCAAATATACTATTCTGGCTATACAGGCAGAATCAAAGAGCAGGGGAAACTCTACAAGCAGCCTCACACACATTGTCTTCAGAACAGAATGACAGAAACTGAAGTGATGTCATCCAAGTGATTACCACCCACAAAATGCCTACAGAAGGAGAGAGAAGGTTGCTTCCAGTGGGATTTCCCTGTACCTCAACACAGCCCACAGAAACATCAAAGAACAGACAACACATTATCTCACCAGCTTCATCACTCCCAATCCCTCCCCTGTACCCTATGGTCTAGGCTTACTGAATTAATGAGGTTCCCTCTCACACCTTGACACTATTTTTCATCATCACTCCCAATACTTGAACAATCTTTCCCTATTGATAGTCACCAAATTCATACTTTTGCTTTAGAATTTAGCTGGAGTATCCCATCCTGCACGTTTCCTCTTATCAGAGCACTTAACATATAGCATATTGTGATTGCTGGTGTGCATATTAGTCTTGTCCACCAGAATTTAAGCCCTTGAGAACAAGAACAAGAAAGCTTAACACTTGTACACAGTTGGCTCTCAAAAAATATTTTTTATATCATGGATAATGCTATTCTTAATGGAAACTTTAATGTATTTTTTACTTATCAGATTTAATTAGTTACTACTGATTTATATGCACCCCAATGTTCATAGCAGCACAATTTACAATAGCCACATGTTGGAAGCGATCTAAGTGCCCATCAGTAAATGAAAGGATCAAAAAACTATGGTACATTTACACAATGGAATGCTATGCAGCAGAAAGAAAGGGAGGGAGGAAGGGAGGGAGGGAGAGAGAGAGAGAAAGAAAGAGAGACAGAAAAGAAACTCCTACCCTTCGCAAAAGCATGGATGGAACTGGAGAGCATTATGCTAAGTGAAATAAGCTAAACAGTGAAAAACAAATACCATATGACTTCACTTTTAAGTGGAACCTAATTGACAAAATAAACAAGCATGTAAAATATAACCAGAGACATTGAAATAAAGAACAAACTGACAGTAACCAGAGGGGAGATGGGAGTGGATAATGGGGGAAAGGGTGAAGGGTTTTTAGGAACAACTATAAAGGACACATGGACAAAACCCGGTGGTGGGGGGTGGAATGAGGGGAGGGAGGTGGAGATGGCTGGGGTAGGGGGTAGATGTTGGGGGAAAGGCAGAAAACGGTACTTGAACAAAAATAAAATTTAAAAAAAGAGTACTACAGAAAAAAAAGCATTAGCTTTACATTTTTTTCCTATCTTGTTTTTACCTAGTTTCCTAAATTTACTTATTAGTCATAATAATTTCAACTGCTTCTCTTACATTATTTTTAAACCAAAAATTTATATAATCTCCATGTGATATTTTAATCTCTTATTTTCAAATATCAATATTTCTTATTTCTATCTCATAATTTATTGCATTGTCCATAAATTCAAGAATACTGCCAAATAATATTGGTGATTTCAGAGTCTTGTTTTATTTCTGATTTTAGGACAGTCACTCATGTTTCACATAAAATAGGATGTTGGCTATTAGTCTTAAGTTAATTCAATGAAAAGTCAAAATTTCTCAAAATAAAAAGCCAGTCTCTTTAAAACAAAATCACAAAATTAAAATAAACATATAGGCAAATAGGAACAAAGATTGCAAATGAGATGCTATTGATATTGGACACTGAAGCATTTCATGTGCACATCTTCCTTGGACATGGGCTGTCATGTTAGTATTTTAGCAGCAACTGCTAGGAAAGAATTCGGGAGTTTGGGGCTCATTGTGTCAAAGAAAAATTTTATAGTGACTATTCAGAAAGAAAAAGGAAAGTTTCAGTTTGGGATTGTGAAATAAGCCACAAAATTAAATTTTTGTTTACACTGTCCAGGATTAATTTTAAAATATTGTGTTTATTTTGTACGATTACACAGTTATCACAGGATATGTCGCCCCTACCAAAAAGAAAAAAAAGACAAAAATTCTTAGCTGGTTTATAGATGTCTCTAGAAATTAAAGATGAGATACAAACTAAGCTTCAAGGTCATGAATTTCTTAAAGAGAAGGACTTTTATGAGAGTACTGTTCTGTTCCCTGACAGTAGATATCTGAAGGCCAAGCCTGTATTTTATTCTTTTTTTGCATGACAAGGCCAGGCACAGAGGGAGTCTTGAGTTGCATTACCAAACTCCCTCTCTAGCCTTAACCTCATTCTGTCTCACACCCAAGAAGGACAGGGAAGGTGGAAGAAAAAGTAATCTGGCTATATTTACAATTGTGATTTATTCTATTTCAATGTGATACTGCTCCTATCCAACAACTCCCCACTTCTAAGACTAAATTTTGATTTATCTCTTGATTATTTACTATATGTCTTAACTTTATTAAGAAGGATACCTAGGTGGTGAATGCATTTATATTTAAAATACTAAAGTAAGTATCCAAGGACACAAAAAGAAGATGAAATATGAGAAACAGGAATAGAGATTTGTTTATAATGGCCACTCTCACCGGTGTGAAGTGGTATCTCATTGTGGTTTTAATTTGCATCTCTCTGATGGCCAGTGATGCTGAGCATCCTTTCATATGTCTCTGGTCCCTCTGTATGTCCTAAGTGGAACCTAATCAACAAAACAAACAAGCAAGCAAAATACAACCAGAGACACTGAAATAAAAAACAAACTGACAGTGACCAGAGCAGGGAAAAGAGGGGAAGGGCCATTGAGGAACACGTGTAAGGGACACATGGACAAAGCCAAAGGGGGTAGGTTCAAGGGTGGGAAGCGGGGATGGGTGGGGCAGGGGGGCTGTGGTGGGGTGAAAATGGAGACAACTGCACTTGAACAGCAATAAAAAATAGGAATAGAGAAAGAAAAGCATAATGAAGTTATAAACAAGAGCTGGGATTGAGACTTCTAAATGTATTTTATGTATACTATATTAATTAAAATTCAGCTGATGTGTCAATTAAATAGCATGAATGCAGATAATAAAAAAGCATTTCTCCATCACATAAAATTTCAAACAGGTGAGGTATGTCTGCTGTACAGTCTTCAGAGGCCCAAGCCACGCTGTTTATCTCGCGGGTCTGCCATGTCTGAGGCATAGTCCCATTCACAGGCTTCCAGATGGCTCCTTATCACATCTGCATGCCAATCACGCACATCAATTCCACCCTATCTTATTGGCCAGAATGTAGTCACATGGCCACATCTAGTTGCAAAAAAGGATGCTGAGCGATCAGCTAGAAGTTCTAGTGTTGTACGGGAAAAGGAAAACACAGAGTGAACAACTAGCAGTTTTTACCTCTTCACAATGGGCTGCAAATACACTTGACATTACAATTCTTTCATTCAGTTTAAAAAGAAAACGTTGTAGTTACACTATTTGTTGTGAATATACTATAGAAAATTAATGCTTTTCTGAGAAGAATTACAGGTTTGTTCCTCAGAAGACCAAACTAGAACTTCTCCAAAGGATTGTATGTTATGAAACTTTGCATATCAGAAAAAGTCTCTCTGTTTCCCTTATCCATGAACTTCTATGTGGATAGATAAAATTTTGAAACAATATTTTCCCCCCTAAAATATCCTTTAAATACCAGCACAAGATTTTGGAATTCTGAAAAAAAAATTATGCAAATTCATTTGTATGCCTTTGGGAGATATATATCTATATATATATTTGGACAGGTAAAAAAAATTATATTTTCACTGGAATAAGTCTAAATATAGCCTTCTTTTCTTTAATTTCACATAGATTGTGGTAAAATTTTATTCCCAAACTCAGATCTTCTAGTTTACAAAGTTTCTACTGTTGTTTCTTTGATTATTTACCCCATACTAATTTTTGTCTCTTATTCAAGAGAAAAACTCACGTATTCATTTCATAATATGTAACTTAACTTTTACCATGTTTTTTTGTTTATTCCTTTCACATTATGATAGTATTCCTCTAGTTTATCCCCATACTATGGTCTCAATATTTTGCTAAATGGAAACATTTCTGTTACTTTGTGCAAGATTATTTATAGAATAACCTTATCCCGTGTGATTTCCAACCTTTATTATTAAAATAAGCAGCTTTATTTCAAACTCTCTTTGTTATTAAAATCACAGTCTTTCCTTTTGTGTTCATTTCTGCAATAGATTTTGCTTCTTCAACCCCTTTCCAAAGATGGGTGAGAAGTCCTCGACCTTCATCCTATTGGAAGTGCTAGCAAAGGTATTTTTGTTCCTGTGTGTTTGATATGACCAACACAACAACCAAATAGTATATATTGAGCATCTACTCTGTCTCAGAGACTGTGCTAAATATTTGTTACTCATTGGGAAACCAGGATGACATGGTCCCAAGCTTCCACGGACTTTACACTCTAGCAGCAAGCAGGGAGAAGCAGAAGGAATCACACTGAAGAGAAAGCATAAGGTGTTTGCTGTTGAAGCTTATATATTAAAGGATTTGATCTAGGCTATATTTGGGGGAAACACCTCCCTCAAGAGGTAACACTTAAGTTGAGATGAGAAAACTGAATAGGGGTTAAGAGTTAGGGAGTCAGCAGAGACCAGGGATAGAGAGTGGGGAAGGAGTGGGTGAGAGGTGACGCAGTGAAGGAGATTCCTGCACAGAAAGCTGGCACGAGAGGAGAGGCTATAGCGTCCTCAGTTCACAGGGTGGTCCCAGAGAGCTGAAGCTGGAGTGCGAAGGGTCACACGGAACAAACTCTATCTGAAGTGCAAGCTGTGTTTCCAACTATATGATGGCATGATGTGAGCCCCCACCCCTCACATTTCATAACATGATTTTATCTTAAAGCCATCTAGTACCAACTGAGAAAGGCTGCGTCATAACCCAGAATTTTCCACAGGTATAGGACAATAGCTTACTTGAAAGAAAGGTATAACAGTCACCTGGAAAAGTGTGCAGGCAAAAATCATTCAACACAAATGAATTTTAATCTGTAAATGCTCAATAAATATTGGTTGGTTGGAGGGTTGATTGGTTGGCTGTCTCCAAATACACAGAAATTAAAATGCAAGCAAATAAAATATATCCATGAGTTAAATTTTATTTTCCAGGCTTGCCAAAGATCTTAAATATTAATATTAAAATGAAACTTGGTTACAACCATAATATATGCACATGTTACAAATGATTAAGAGAAGCTTCAAGTCTTTCAACAACCACGTAGTCTAACTTCAATGGCTCGCAAGGATCATTCAGAGCAAAAAAGAAAGATGGTCAAATGTCAGTGCTTCCTTTTCAAACATTAATTGAGGGTGTAACCGTCTGATTCACTCCTAGTAAAATCAAGGCACTGTGGGCTAAACACAACACGTGAATGCCAGGCTAATCCTCCCTGTGTTAGTGACTTACTGTGGGATGCTTGTGACTCCACTTAACCTCACTGTGAATCCACTCCCCAATCTATGAAACAGGGTTACGAATTTTAATCTACTTCTCAGAGATAGCAGGTGGATTAACTATAATAACACCAAATTAATTAAAAACACAAATCATGAGAATGTGTTAGCAAGAGCTATAATTTCTCATGTAAGCAATGTGAATTCCTTCTCTAGAATTATTCCAAATGCTTCACCTAATAATTCATAAAAATGAAAAATACAGAGAGATCTTCCCTTTCAGTGACTGAAGGCATGGGCTGAGTCTTTTTTTAAATAAAAACTTTTTTAGGTATAAAAAATGACTTTGATCCTATCTGCGCTCAGTAATTCAATGGATGGCAACTCAGCTAAGAAGATTTAAGAGCACTGTCCCCATCTTGCAAGACTCCACTGAAAAATACTCATTTAGCAGTCTAAGAGTTACCTTGACCTAGAATTTATGCCAGAAACAACAAGGGCGTAAAGATAAAACAGCTGCAGCCCACTAATCACAATAAACTTATCCAAGACAAATTGACTGAATAAATATGGGCTAGCCAATTCAATTGTCTACCCGAACTTCACTGTTGCAAGAGTATAAATACCATACGCCTAAATACTGTTCCTGAAACAACTAAGCTTACTACTTATCCAGAAATTGGGATAACAGGAAAATACTCAAGTCCATTGTCAAGCACTCATCATAACAGTTACTAGTCAATCTGCATTTGTACTTTACAGAAATATTCACATCCCTGTCACATGCAAAATGCTGAAATGTTGTTGCAGAGAGCAAGTTAAATAAACATTAACAGAATCTAAATCTGCACAATAAATATCAGTGTTAAATCCTGGTGAACTACAATTTATTTATTACTACCACAGACAAATTACTCTTGTTGAAGTTTAACAGCCTAAAAATATATATATTTTCTATAATTCAGCTACCTAGTTTCCCTTCAATTTTCAAAGAATTACAACTTCCATTTTATAACATGACCGCATTTTTTTCCATCAGAAGGCATAGGATAAATCACATTGTGTATAATAGGGGTGGGACCCCGGGACAGAGGGTCATAAATTCCACCCCCACGGAGCTTGTGAGCCCTCGCATTCCATGACAGAAGCAAGTAAGTATGCAGAACAAGCCTTCCACGGAGCTGTGTGGCTACATGACTTGTACAAAGTAGGGCAGAAAGTTCCCAAAGCAGCAGCTAGTTATAAACAGTGTTTCCAAGGTCACAAAAGGATACTACTGTCTATTGCCCTCCTTTAGAATTCTCAAAGAGAAAGAATTACCCAATTGTGCTAATATAGTAGGTCCTTCTGGAGATATTCCAACCTCTGTCGGTGAAGGGTTTTCCAGTGAGAACTTGAAATATGAAGAAGGAAATAGAAAAAGAACTAAAAAGCACAAAGAGTAAAATTACTGGTTTACTTCCAAGATGTTAACAAAAGTGTAACATTCCTCATGTTCAAAGTTTCTATCCCTAAACAATATGTTAAAATAGGGCTTGTAAGTTATAAAGTGATATGTTATATAACCATAAAATGGTGGATTACTACAACTGGCTAGGTATGATCATCATTTCTAGAATAACTACAGTTACATTGAGGAAAAATTTGATGTAGAGTAACACAAATCATCAAGGAAGATTGTATTATTGTTATTCAGTCTAGATATCCAGGAATAATAAAAAATTGAAGATAAGAGGAAAGATTTGGATTAGTTTGAACTACTCATAAAATTTAAGGAAGTAAAATAAGTCTTTTTAATAAAAATAGAGCAACCTATCCACTGGCACTCAAACAATACCAAATGATCTACACTGGTACAGGCCTATCTTCTACACCTATTTCAGAGATGAATTTTTGTATTCCCTGGGCCAATTTAAATAACATAAATGGATGTACGTAGTCAAAGCAGAAAATAGATCAGAAAAGTTTCCAGGTCCAATATTAAAAATGAAATTAGCATCATATGAGACTGTCTCTCTGCCTCAGATTTTCTACTCTGTCCTCAGAATACCTAACCAGTTCCTTCTGAGGTCCCTGGTGCACTGCTTATTAGAAATATATGTCCACATAAAGAACCTTTTAATTTTGCTGGGGAAATGCTTGACTATAGTTTTTCACTGCATAAGTGTGAAAGTGTGCTAGCAAATATAATGGACATGCTAATTAGAGCATTAAGGTAATGTATTCAATGTAAAATGAACATAAAATAAGTATATTTTAGGTGCCAAAACATTGAAAGTCCTTAAATCAGATTGCACATTTAGAGAGACATGTGAAAACCATGTTATTTCCTTTATTTTTCACCAGAATAAGTGCATTATTAATTTGGATAGAAATCTAAATCCGTTGATCTCCAATGAATACTCAAAAACCTTTGGAAATACTCAGTAAGAAGCAGATCCACTGTAAAATGATTTCTAATTTCTATTTTCAGTTTCTAATATGTACTAAGAAGAGAGGCTACCCATGAAAATCAGATACCGAGTCTCCCTCTCTCCTGTTCAGCATCAATGACCAAATGTCCACGTTTGCTTTTCAGTGAGGTAGAGATGGAAATCCACGCCCTGCCTACTCTATCTCCACATGCAGGCTCAGTGAAGTTTAATATTCCCCTTTCAAAAGAAAACAGAAATGCTTTGCTCTTCATACATTAAAATGAAAAGTAAACTCTGACACAGAAAAGATTAGTGTAAATTTTTAAATTCTGTTGCCACAAAGTTTATTATAGGTGCTACTTTCACTATTGTAACTAAAAGAATTCATAACAGAAAGACAATCTTAACTTTCTGCATTCTCACTGGATAGCTGTGGGATCAATCGGATTGTTGTAGAGGATGTAATATCGATTGCAAAATTCACACAAAGGTTTTATAAGCCATTTTCGTGGATGTAGCAAATGCAATCATATATTTTGGCCAGTCTAGTCTAAGAAAACACACACACACTCTCTTGCCTTCCTCCTTCAAATTAAGCAGGTTCACACCCATTTGTAGCCCAAAATTTACCAGTGGAACCTATTCAATTTTGAAAATAGTAATGGTTTTTAATTATTTTTCATGTGAATATATGTTTATTTTTTGCAAATTATTTTTTTTACTTTTTAATGACATTTGATGTCAAATATTAAAGTATTTTCAGGTGTACAGCACAGTGGCTAGACATTTATACAAAGTCAGACATTTATACAAAGTCGTCCTCCCAATGAGACTAGTTTCTACCTGGCACCACATACATAGTTATTACAACATTATTGACCATATTCACTATGCTCTACTTTACATCCCTGTGACCACATGTGCTATTTATTTTTTTAAATATACTTTATTGATTATGCTAATACAGTTGTCCCATTTTCCCCCTTCACTCCCCTCCACCCTGCACAACCCCCTCCCACCCACATTCCACCCCTTTAGTTCATGTCCATGGGTCATACCTATAAGTTCTTTGGCTTCTACATTTCCTATACTATTCTTACCCTCCCCCTGTCCATTTTCTACCTACCGTCTATGCTACTTATTCTCTGTACTTTTTCCCCCTCCCATGCCCCCACTGATAACCCTCCATGTGATCCCCATTTCTGTGGTTCTGTTCCTGTTCTACTTGATGCTTAGTTTGCTTTGTTTTTGTTTTTGGTGTGGTTGTTAATGATTGTGAGTTTGCTGTCATTTTATTGTTCATATTTTTTTATCTTCATTTTCTTAGATAAATCCCTTTAACATTTCCTATAATAAAGGCTTGGTGATGATGAGCTCCTCTAACTTCACCTTATCTGAGAAGTACTTTACCTGCCCTTCCATTCTAAATGAAAGCTTTGCTGGATAGAGCAGTCTTGGATGTAGGTCCTTGCATTCTATGACTTGGAATATTTCTTTCCAGCCCCTTCTTGCCTGTAAGGTCTCTTTTGAGAAGTCAGCTGACAGTCTTATGGGAACTCCTCTGTAAGTAACTGTCTCCCATTCTCTTGCTGCTTCTAGGATTCTCTTCTTAATTTTAATCTTGGCTAATGTAATTATGATGTGTCTTTGTGTGTTCCTCCTTGAGTCCAACTTCTTTGGGACTCTCTGAGCTTCCTGGACTTCCTGGAAGTCTATTTCCTTAGCCAGAATGGGGAAGTTTTCCTTTATTATTTGTTCAAATAATTTTTTCACTTGTTGCTCTTCCTCTTCTCCTTCTGGTACCCCTATGATTTGGATGCCAGAACATTTAGAGATGTCCTGGAGGTGCCTAAGCCTCTTCTCATATTTTTGAATTCTTGTTTCTTCATTCTGTACTGGTTGGATGTTTCTTACTTCCTTCTGGTCCACACCATTAATTTGAGTCCTAGTTCACTTCCCTTCACTGTTGGTTCCCTGTACATTTTTCTTTATTTCACTTAGGGTAGCCTTCATTTTTTCATCTAATTTGTGACCAAATTCAACCAATTCTGTGAACATCCTAATTACCAGTGTTTTGAACAGTGCATCTCATAGGTTGGCTATCTCTTCATCTTTAGTTGTATTTTTTCTGGAGCTTTGATTATTCTTTCGTTTGGGCCATTTTTTTTTTTGTCCTGATGCCCCTGTTACATAGTGAGGGGTGGAACCTTAGCTATTCACCCAGGTGGGGTAACCCACATCACTGGATTGTGATGCTGGATATGGGGAAGTGGTCAAAGAGGGAACAATGGTGCTTACTCCACTCTCTGCTGGATTTCAGTCACTTCCTCTGCTTCCCACGAGCAAATTGGGCCCTTCTGGTGCTGATTCCATGTGGTTGAGTTTGTATATGTTCTAGGACCCTGTGGGTCTCTCCAATGAATTCTCCTGTGAGTCTGGGAGTTTCTCCTGCTGCCTTAACCCCCACAGGTGTTTTCAAAAAGTAGTTTGAGGCTTCATTTCCCTTCACTGGAGCCCTGGGCTGCATGGTCTGTTTCATTCCCCAGCTGTTCCTCCTGATTTATCTGCACTAGAATGTGGGACCACCCAGTCCACAATCTGCTACCTCATCAGGCCCGCCCACTGCTGCCTTGCAGGCCAGCTGCAGCCTTGCCCACCCTGATCCTCTAGCCACTGCCTTGCTGTGAATCCTCTCTGCCTGGTTGCCCATCTCTACCCCTCCTACTAATCTGGATGAATGTGTCTTCTTTAACTCCTTGGTTGTCAGACTTCCATACAGTTCGATTTTCAGTCTGTTGTGGTTGTTTTTTGTTTTTAAATTGTTGTTGTCCTTCTTTTGGTTGTGCAAGGAGGCACAGTATGTCTAACTATCTTGGCCAGAAGTCCACAATGTGCTTTTTTAAAAGTACTATCATAAATTAGTATTCCATTTTTCTCCTTCAGCATATATTTATGGAATGAGTTTCTATTCATTACAAACTTTTATAATTTCATCATTACATTGCCAGTTGCTACAAACACATGTCAATTATCTCTCCAGGCAAGGAAATGTGCTAGAGGTAGTTATTCTCACAGTAAACTGGCTGTTCCTTTCCCCCACATTCATATCATCACCCACCTCTCAGACCCACCCAGATGCTCACAGGGGAAGCCAGTCCTTCACACTTCTAGAATTATAAGTACATTCATAAATCAGAGATCCCTAATAATAACAGCTACCATTTCTTGGGCACTGTGATGGTCAATTCACTAACCCTCTCTGCCCCGGCTTGGCCTTGCTGACTTCTACAGACTGCACAATCCAGGCTCTGAGCTCATGGTTTCTCCTTGTTCAGTTTGACCCATGGGACCATCCACAGGAAATAAGAAGGCAGGAAGAGAGCGGTCGGGGATTTCTTCTCTCTGCTCCCTGCTTCACTGAACGACTCTGGCAGTGGCTGCCTTCTCCCAGGGCCACAGCTTCTTCACAGTCCACACTCTCACCAGGTCCTGATAATAATGTCCTGATGCTGATCATCTCTACCTGCTTTATCAGCCCTTCTTTTCTCCCTTTACTCTGCCCACACCTCTGAAGTCTCTCTATTAACACCTATTCATAGGAACAAATTACAGTAGGCACAATTCTAAGATGGTTCTCTCGTGTGCACACCATATATAATCCCCTCCTCTTGGGCATGCATGAGTCTAGCCTAGTCAGGTGATCCCTTTAAAAATGGGTCTAGGAGTCAGAGACAAGTCAGAGAGATTCAAAGCTGCAGCAGATACCCTACTGAAGTATTTAAACTGTCATATTATTAAAAAGGCCACAAGGTAGGGGACAGCAGGCAGGCTTGAGGAGCTGAAAGTGGCTCTGGCTAACAGCCAGCAACAAAACAGGGACCTCAGTCCAACAACCACAAACAAAAAATCTTGCATGAGGATCCTGAGCTCCAGACAGCCAAAGCCTTAAGCTCAGCTTTGTGAGAACCCGAGCAGTAGGCCTAGCTCATTCATATCCAGACTTCTGTACTGCAGAAACTGAGATAATAAATAGGTATTCACACCATTATTACACAAATATGTCACACCAGTGTATTATATACAAATGCTAATGCTTTACTTTAATAGGGTAGCTTCGTGTACTGATAAAAATATCCCTTTTCTTTTTTGCACCCTTTCTCATTCCAGAAAGGATTTAAAATAGCTAACCTAACTTTCCATACATTCTGTAGTTCAAACTTTTCTAAGATATCCACCCCCAAAGTTTGTCTGCATTGGTGAGCTTATATTTTCTTTAAAACTGAGTTCTTAAATTTGTTTGAATGAATTATGGCTTTAAATATTAGAAAATCTTTGTCTTCCTTAGGCATCTTGATAACGTGTAAGTTTGTACCATTCTGGTTCAATACCTTCCATCTTTCCTCCTATTTCTGTTACTGTTCTAAAATTAGGTGAATGGCTGGCTAATTCCTTTCATAAATCAAATAATATCCATCCTGTGGTTTCAATGGAGTAAGTCAAGCTTCAGAAACTAGCACAGAAACTTACACTATCATTGTTCCAGGGACCCCAAGAAATGAAAGACTATGAATTAGGTCTATATAAGTCACATCCCCACTCAGCATAATTACAAGCTCTGCTGCAGTTGCAAACAATGGAATGTTTTAATTCTAAATCAGTCCTTCAGTTATCAAAGTGTTGCTCCTTCTCCTTGACACTTTTTTCTACTCCAGCAAAATCGCAATCACTAATGCTATTTGTTCAAAGGTCTCAAATTCTTACCCCGGAATTCTCCCAGAGCACAGGTTTTCATGAAGCAATGAGTATTGGTGAATGCTAAGGAAAGATCTCTCTCTGCAGTATACACAATCTCAATCTTTCTCTTCTCTCTCTCTTTCTCCCTGTCCCTCCCTCCCTCCTCCATCAGATCTTTCTCCATAAAAATTTAAACCTCCTCAGGTTTCTCTGATTTAAAAAATAAATCCTCCCTCATACCTATATGGACCTTTATCTCATATTCATTTCTCAGCCAAATTTCTAGACTCATCTATATTTACCTTATCCCTTTGCCCTTGACCCCATGATTTTGGCTCCTGCTTCCATTGTTTTACTGAAACAATACTTGTTAAGGTCACCAATGATCACATTGTTAAATCCAAAGTACTTTTGTCAGTCTTCCTTTATATCCTATCCCAGACATAGTCTTCTTGAAATCTCTCTTCCTTTGGTCTCTGGATCACACTCTCCTGTTTTCCTTCTTCCCCTCCAGCTGCTTCATCTTGTTGATTTATAGGCTCATTCTGGTCTACCAGCCAGCCACTAACTGTTGACAAAGAGAAGAGCCGGAGTTGATCTTCAAGAATCAACTTTGAAATACCCCTCTTTAAGTCTAATTAATTTTGCCTCCTGAATAGTTTCAAGTCCATCTACTCCTCCCCATCTCCATTGTCATTACCTCTTATCTGAGCTATAATCACCTTTCCCTGTACTGCTACAACAGTCTCCTAATTGGTCTTTCTCTAATATGTTCTCCACAGTGAGGCCAGAGGGGCTCTTTAATTATGCAAATCTGACCACCTCCTCCTGTCCCTTTTACATAAGCTTTTCCATAACTTACTACTGGTTTTAAGGTAAAGACCTTTAAACAACCTCCTTGTTCTTTGAATGATCTGATCTGTATGTTCCACCAGCTATCTATCTATCCACTGTCATCCTGTATCATTCCCTCTCCCCTCCTTATTTGCATCCCTGAATTTCTTTAGACAGGTACTATCCCCCCATGGTCATTGTAACGGGTGTGGCCCCTGTGAAGAAACTCTCCCTTCTCATCATATCCAATGATCATTCCTTTGGGGAAGCCTTCTCTGACCTCTCAGTCTACATCAGTGTCTTGAGTTATATCTTTTGGAATTATATGTATTGTCATTAATTACACTAATTAGTGTGATCTTTTGCTTATTTATTTAGAGTCTGCCTCACCTACTGGGCTGTAAGTTCCTTGGGAAAAGGAGCTGTGTCCGTTTTATCTGTAGTTGCAGGATCTGCAGTTAATTCAGTGCCTAAAAGAAGCTCCGTAAGCAAGGTATTCAATAAGTTCCTGAACAAAGAAAAGAATAATAGTAATGCCACACATGGGAATTGTCGAGGCTTTACCCTATCTCTCTGTTCCTCTCCTTTTATGGAAACCATAAGAAATGATGAGTTTAGTAAAAATAAGGTGCTGCTTCCTCAGTCCTACAAAATATATTCAATAATTTACAATGCCACTTTTTGCCTACCTTGCTGAATACAGACTTCTCTTGCAAACCCTCAAAGAGCTCTACGAACCCACAGTCTCTATATTTGCTGAAAATCCTCTCTTTTGCCCAAACCCATTCACACACACATACCCAGTTCACAATGTTGGCTCTGAGTGTCACCTCTGCCTCTCCCTCCCGTGGCATGTCTGCATTTCCTCAGTCTATCCAAAACTGTGCCCACATTTCCGAGCCTTGCTTACATCTGCCCGTCACATCAGTCCTCTGCAATGGCCCAAAGCATACACTACACACTTTTGTCCCTGAACTTCTGTAGCTCAGATATCACAGGCCAATTATGGACCACATAATCAGAAATCCAGGTGTGTAAGCCCTGTTATTTTGTTATAACAGTGGTGAGGAACTTAACTGTTCAGAAGTATGGGTCTAAAAGCAGTCCCCCAAAAAGTCAACTTTATTTACATGTAAGTGCCAATCTGGGCTTAGAATTAATCATTCATTGCTTTTTGCTGAGTAAGAACTCTGGCATTTAACAAACTGAACTATTCTTAAAAACACTAGGACAGCTACAGTCCATGTGGCTCAGTTGGTTGGAGGGTCATCCTGCCATGGGTGTCTAACATTTTCACATATCTGGGCCACAGAGGAAGAAGAGTTGTCTTGGGAGACACATTAAATACATTGAGACATGTAATCACAAGAGACCTCACAATGTTTTAAGTAAATTTACGATTTTGTGTTGGGCCACATTCATGGCCCACAGGCCATCCTGAGCGGCATGTGGCCCACGGGCTGTAGGTTGGACACCCATGAAGACCACAAGGTGCTTACTAGTTCAATTCCCCATCAAGGCATGTACCCTGGTGGCAGGTTCAATCCCCAGTTGGGGTGTATAACAGAAGGCAGCCAATTGATGTATCTCTCTCACATCTCTCTCACTTCCCCACCCTTCCTCTCTCTCTAAAAGCAATGAAAAAAATATCCTTGAGTGAGAATTCTTTTTTTAATTTTTTAACTAGGATATTTTCAGTCAGAACATAAATGACCTCCCTGTTCTCTGAATGATCTGATCTGTATGTTCCACCAGCTATCTATCCCCCGTCATCCTGCATCATTCCCTCTCCCCTCCTTATTTGCATCCCGAATTTTTAAACAGGTAATATCCCCCCATGGTCATTGTAACAGGCGTACCTCAGTTCCAACTCCAGATCTTCCTCACCTGGGATGCTTCTTAGTTTCTCTCTCAATAGTTTCACACACAAAAATACACTTTCACAGAGTTTCACAAAAATGAGCAAAAGCATTACCCAGGGATTTGCTGCATAGGGAGGATTTTCTGGAAAGTTTTAAGAATGATAGTCTCATCTCCAAAACAACAAGAATACTTGTGAATAATCACCATTTGTTTTCAGTTCATTCAGTCCTTTTTGACACACACCTTCGTCAAGACTTTACTAAGCCTGGCATCTAATAAAAGTCTGCTGCTTAGTCAATTGAAGCACTTATGAAATACAGTATTTCAAGGCTGCCCTTAATTGCAATCATCTACCAAGATGTGGGTGGTTTAAATATTTAGCTCTTAATAGACTTGTAAACAAAAGCAAACCATGAAAACATGTTTAGATTCTTCTTAACAAAAACAGTATGTATATATGTAAATAACTATATATTTATATCTATTTTTATTTTTATCATTTATTATTTATTGCTATTCAATTACAGTTGTCCAAATTTTCTCCTTTGCCCTCCACTGCCCAGCCCACCCCCTGCTCCTACAGTCAAAACCCATACCATTATTCATGTCCATGGGTCATTCACACACACATTGCTTTGACTAGTCCCTTCCCCTTCTTTCCACCATTATCCCCCGTCCCCTTTCCCCTCTGCCACTGTCACTCAGTTCTGTGTTTCCATGTCTCTACTGCTATTTTGCTCATTAGTTTTGTTGTTGTTGTTGTTTATTAGATTTCCCTTATAAATGAGATCATATGGTATTTGTCTTTCACAGACGGCCTTATTTCACTCAGCATAGTATTCTCCAGTTCCATCCATGCTGTCACAAAAGGTAAGAATTCCTTCTTTCTTTTTTAATTGTTTTTTAATTACAACTGTCCCAATTTTCTCCCCATTGCTCAACCCTGCCTGCACACTCCCAGCTTCCTCAGTCAATCCCCACCCTGTTGCCATGTCCATGGGTCCTTTATACATGTTCCTTGACTAGACACTTCTCCTTTCCCATTACCTCTCTCCCCGCTGCCCTCTGGTCGCTGTCAGATTGTTCTTCATTCCCATTTCTCTGGCTCTGTTGTGCTCGAATGTTTATTTTGTTCACTAGTTTCCACTTATAGGTGAGATCATATGGTATTTGTCTTTCACTGCTTGGCTTATTTCCCTTAGTATAATGCTCTCCAGTTCTGTCTAAGCTGTCAGGAAGGGTAGGAGTTCCTCTTCTCTTTCTGCAGCACAGTATTCCATTATGTAAACATACCACAATTTTTTGATCCACTCATCTACTGATGGGCACTTAGGCTGTTGCCAGCACTTGACTATTGTAAATAATGCTGCAATGAACATTGGGGTGTATAGATACTTTTGAATTGATGATTCAGGATTCTTAGGGTACAGTTCCAGCAGTAGAATCACTGGGTCAATAGACAGCCACACTTTCAGTTTTCTGAGGAAATTCCATACTGTTTCCACAGTGGCTGCACCAGTCTGCATTTCCACCAACAGTGCACTAGGGTTCCCTTTTCTTCGCATCCTCGCCAGCACTTGTTTGCCAACTTCTTAATGATGGCCATTCTGACAGGTGTGAGCTGATATCTTATTGTGGTTTTAATTTATATCTAATAGCTAGTGATATTGAGCATCTATTCATATGTCTATGGGTCATCTGTATGTCCTACTTGGAGAAGTGTCTATTCAGGTCCTTTGCCAATTTTTTAATTGGATTGTTTATCTTCCTGGTGTTGGATTGGATGAGTTCTTTATATACTTTGGAGGTTAAACCCTTATCTGATGTATTATTGTCAATAATGACTCATATGTTCTCCCATACAGAGGTTTATTTTTCATTTTGATGGTGGTTTCTCTGGCTATGCAGAAGCTTTTTAATTTGATGTAGTCCCATTTGTTTACTTTTCCTTTCTTTCCCTTGCCCTAGGAGATATATCAGCAAAAATATTGCTACACGGAATATCTGAAATTTTACTGCCTGTTTTTCACTAGGACACAGGTATCATGACTTATATTTCGATCTTTTATCCATTTTGAGTTGATCCTGGTGTATGGTACAAGTTGGTAGTCTAGTTTCATTTTTTTCACATGTACCAATCCAGTACTCCCAACACCATTCATTGAAGAGACTCTTTTTACATCACTGTATGCTCCTGTCCCCCTTGTCAAATATCAACCATAAACACATGGGTTTATTTCTGGAATCTCTGTTCAGTTCCATTGACCTATATGTCTGGTCTTATGCCAGTGCCAGGCTGTTTTGATTACAGTGGCCTTGTAGTATGGTTTTATATCAGGTATTGTGACCTCTTCAACTTTATTCTTCTTTCTCAAGATTGCTGAGGCTATTTAGGGTGTTTTTTGGTTCCATACAAATTTTGGGAGTATTTGTTCTAGGTCAGTGAAGTATACCATTGGTATTTCAATAGGAATTGTATTGAACCTATAAATTGCTTTGGATAATATGGACATTTTAATGATGTTAATTCTTCCAATACATGAAACAGTATATGCTACAATTTATTTGTATGTTCCTCAGTCTCTTTCTTCAGTGTTCTCTAGTTTTCCAAGTATAGGTCTTTTATCTCCTTGGTTAAATTTATTCCTAGATACTTAATTTTTCTCTTTACCATAATAAGTGGGATATTTTTCCTAGTTTGTCCTTCTGATAGTTCCTTGTTGGTGGACAAATATGCCATCAATTTCTGAATAGTGACTTTGTATCCTGCTGTTTTGCCAAATTCACTCATTTGGTTGACTAGTTTTTTTGTGGAGAATATAAAGTTTTCTCTGTATACTATCATGTCATCTGCAAATAACGATAGCTTTACTTCCTCCTTCCCAATTTGGATGCCTTTTATTTCTTTTTTCTTATCTGATCACTGTGGCTAAAACTTCTAGTAGTATTTTGAATAGGAGTGGTAAAAATGGACACCCTTGCATTGTTCCTGATCTTAAGGGCAATGCTTTTAGTTTTTTGCCCCTTAAGCATGATGGAGACTTCTGGCCAAGATGGAGGTGTGTACAGTAAAATGACAGCAAACTCACAATTATTAACAAACATACCTAAAACAAAAACAAAAACAAACTAAGCAAACAACTAGAACAGGAACAGAACTACAGAAATGGAGATTACATGGACAATTATCAACAGGGGAGTGGGAGGAACAGAGAGAAGGAAAAGGTACAGAGAATAGGTAGCATAGATGGTAGGTAGAAAATAGACAGGGGGAGGTTAACAATAGTATGGGAAATGTAGAAGCCAAAGAAATTATATGTATGACTCATGGACACGAACTAAAGGGCGGGTGGGTGTGGGTGGGAGGGGTTGTGCAGGGCAGAGGGGAGTGAAGGGGGAAAAATGGGACAACTGTAATAGCATAATCAATAAAATATATTTTTAAAAATTTTTAAAAAGAATGATATTAGCTGTAGGTTTCTTGTATATGTCCTTTATTATGTTGAGTAATGCTACCTCTATTCCCATTTTGCTGAATGTTTTTATCATAAATTGATTCTGTGCTTTATCAAATGCTTCTTCCACATCTATTGATATGATCATGTGCTTTTTGTCCTTCATTTTTGTCTATGTGGTGTATTACGTTTATTGATTTGTGAATATTAGTCCAACCTTGCATCTCTAGGATATATCCCACTTGATCATGATATATGAACTTTTTTATGTATTGCTGCACCCAGATTTTCAATATTTTGTTGAGGATTTTAGCATCTATGCCCATCTGAGATATTGGACTATAGTTGGGTTTTTTCTTTTTTCTTTTTTGTGTGTCTTTACCCAGTTTGGGGATTAGGATAATACTGGTCTCATAAAAAAAGTTTGGAAGTCTTCACTCTTCTTGAATTTTTTGGACTAGTTTGAGAAGAATAGGAGTTAGTTCTTCCTTAAATGTTTGGTAATATTCACCTGCGAAGCCTTCCCATCAGAGCTTTTGTGTACCAGGAGTTTTTTGATTACTGATTCAATTTTGCTAGTTGTTATCAGTCTACTCAGGCTTTCTGCTTCTTTTTTATTCAGTTTTTGAAGATTGTATGTTTCTAGAAATTTATCCTTTTCTTCTTGGTTGTCCAATTTCTTGGCATATATTTGTTCATCATAATTTCTTACAATACTTTGTATTTCTTAGTATCAGTTTTTACTACTTTTCTTTTGTTTCTGATTTTATTTATTTGGGTCCTCTCTCTTTTTTTCTTGATGAGCAGGGTTAATGCTTGTCAATTTTGGTTATCTTTTCAAAGATAACCTGGATTCATTAATCTTTTGAATTATTTTTTAGTTCTATGTCATTTACTTCTGCTCTGATCTTCATTATTTCCTTCTTTCTACTCATTCTGGGCTTTCTGTGTTATTGTTCCTCTTGTTCTGTTAGATATAGGGTTAGGTTGTTTATTTGAGAATTTTCTATCTTCTTTAGGTAGACCCGTATTACTATGAACTTTCCTCTCAGGACTGCCTTCACTGTGTCCAATAGGTTTTGGGTTGTGTGTTCATTTTCATTTGTTTCCAGATAGTTGTTGATTTCTCCTTTATTCTTATTGTTAACTCATTAATTTCTTAATAACATGTTTTGCAGTCTCCATGTTTTTTAAAGTTTTTGAGTTTTTTCCTTGACTTTGGTTTATAGTTTCAAGCCATTTTGATCCAAGAAGATGCTTCATATGATTTCAATTTTCTTGAATTTTTTCAGGCTTGTTTTGCATCCAACCATGTGGTCTATCTTTGAAAATGATCCATATGAATTTGAAAAAAAATGTATATTTTGCTTCTTTGGGGTGAAATTCTCTGTATATGTCAATGAAGTCCACTTGATCTAGTGTAGCATTCAATGCCACAATATCCTTGTTGATTATTTGTTTGGACAGTCTATCCATTTTTGACAGTGGGGTGTTAAAAATCCCTATGATAACTGTATTGCTGTTGATGTCTTTCTTAAAGTTTTCCAATATTTTCCTTATATATGTAGGTACTCCTAAGTTGGGTACATATAGGTTTATAAGTTATATCCTCTTATTGGACAAAGCCCTAAAGTATTATGTAGGGAACATCTTTGTCTCTTGTTAGGTCTTTGTTTTGAAGCCTATTTTTTCTGACATAAATATTTCTACCCCAGCTTTTTTTTTTCATGTCTTATTACTTGGAATAGTTTTCCATCCCTTCACTTTCAGCCTGTGTAGATCTTTTGTTCTGAGGGAGTCTCTTGTAATCAGCATACGTGTGATGTGGGTTGTGTTTTCTTATCTATTCAGCTAGCCTTATGTCTTTTGATTGGAGCATTTAATCCATTTATATTTAAGGTTATTATTGATAGATATTTATTCATTGCCATTTTTCCCTTTGTGCCTGTGTTCCTCCCACCCCTCCTCTCTTTTATCTTCTTAAAACAGTCCCTTTGGCACCTCTTGCAATGCTGGACTGGTGGAGATTTACTCTCTTAGCCTTTTTTGGGGGGGGTGGTCTGGGAAGGTCCTTATTTCACATTCCATTTTAAATGACAGCTTTGCTGAGTACAGTAGTCTTGGTTGAAGGTCATTTCCTTACTTGGAATAATTTGTGCCATTTCCTTCTGGCTTGTAGTGTTTCTGTTGAGAAATCAGCTGATAGACTTACCAGAGCTCCCTTGTAGGTAACTAGCCATTTCTCCCTTACTGTCTTAAGATTCTCTCTTTGTCTTTGAATTTTGCCACTTTAATCATGATGACTCTTGGAGTGGGCCTCTTTGGGTTCATCTTAATTGGGGCCCTATGTTCTTCCTGAATTTGTGTGAATTTTCCCCTCACCAAGTTATGGAAGTTTTCTGTCATTACCTCTTCAAACACATTTTCTATCCCTTGCTCCTTTTCACCTCCTTCTGGTATCCCTATGATGAGAATATTGTTGTGTTTCATGTTGCCCTGTAGCTCCCTTAAACTATATACATTCTTTTTTAGTCTTTTTTCCTTTTTTTGCTCTGAGTGGGTGTTTTTTCTACCTATCTTCCAACTCACTGACTCTATTTTCTGCTTCATCTAGCCTGCTTTTAATTTCTTCTAGTGTATTCACCATTTCAGGTATGTATTCTTCATTTCCTCTTGGGTGTTATTCATAGTTTCTATGTTCTTTTTCATGATGATGTCGTCCCACTAAGTTCCTTGAAGTCCTCACTGAGTTCCCTGGGCATCCTTATAACCATTACTTTGAACTGTATGTCTGATAATTTCCTTGCCTCGATTTCATTTAGCATTCTTTCTGGGGATTCTTCCTTTCCTTTTGATTGGGGGATGTTTCTTTGAATCCCCATTTTAAGTGACTTGTTTTGTTTGTTTCTACACATTAGATTGATCTGTGTTGACTCACTGTCTTCGTGGGGTGGCCTCTGTGGTAGGAGTCCTGTGGGACTCAATGGTGCAGTTTCCTTGAACTCCTGAGCTGCATGCTCTAGGAATACCTTTTATGCAGTTTATACGGGCTCTTTTGTTGTAATTTGGTTTTGGTTGTTGTTGACTCACTCGTCAATGGGTTCTCCCCTCTGGCTGGCTGACTGAGAGTCACAACTCCCACCACATCTTGTATGCTATTGAATAGGAGGTGCCAGAACAAAACAAAACAACCCAACAAAGAAAACCCACACAAATATACATATTTTAAAAACAATATATATATTCTTTTAATAACATACTTGTGATATTTTTCAGTGATTACATAACAAATCACCCAGTGACTAGTGTTATAGTATAACAATTTACACTACAACAACTAGTAAGAAATATCCAATAACTTACAAGAGCAGGGTAAATAAGTAAATAACACTATTAATTCTACTATTTTAGAAAAAAAACATTTTTTTTTTGTTCACCCATCACTACCTCTCGGCATATTATGCACATCACAGCTTTCTGATTTGGGTTTTTATGTTTTTGATTGGCTCAGAAACAGTCAAAAGAGGAAATAATAAGTAAAGG
>PVKM010016289.1:0-26971 GCA_004027735.1 Carollia perspicillata
AAAACAATATAAAAAGTTTGTAAAATCTCTCATAACTTTGTATACTGACTTCATGTTGAAATGATAATACTTTGGATCTATAAAAAATAAGATGGAAATTAATTTCACATGTCTGTTTCCTTCTTTTTAAATGCATCAACTAAAAAGTATTAGTTATCTATGTGGGTGACATTTGTGACTCAAATTATATTTCTCTTGAACAGCATTTTATAGACATTTAATCAATCATAGCTGTTGTTATTCATAATTATCATTAATAAATTATTAGCACACCAATAAAACATTTCCTATTTTTAGGGAAATATTATACTATAAATAATAGATTGGTTCAAATTAGTGCCTCAGAAGGATATTACTTATTTCTAGAAAAGTTCTTTAGAGTCCTGCAGAAACTTGAAATTTCAGAGAAGAGTAATTATGACTAATGGGGAAATCTCTGGTCAGCAAATTGTTGCAGCAGTCAAAAGGAAGAATCAAGCTAATTATCCAAAAGAAATAATCTATCCTAACTTTTGACACATTCAAATCCACTCCGGGAAACATATCTTCACCAATGTAGCCTCGTATGAAGTTATTTGAGAAGTGTTGGGTTGTTTCTGATTGTATATTTTATTAACTATTCTTGGTAATTAGCACAATTACTGTTTCATTATTGTAACCATGCACTTGTATTATTCTTTGCTCTATATTTGCAAGCACCTACTGGATCACTATTCTAAACACCATTTAAGTTAGTGAAGAACATTATCTTTGAAAGATACACAGAAAGGTCACATATTTTATACAAATAGCACAGTAAACATTCCTCAAAAAATTAAAAGATAAAATATCAATGTGGAATATCCAGTGAGGCTGCTTTTTTAAAAAAGAAAAGTTTATTTTAAGGTGGATTTAGGGCTCATTTCAAATAAGATTAAAATATTAGTATTTTTTTTACCATCAGCAAAATGTGGACAAATAGCACACACGTACCACTGAGAACCACAGGGTCCTGTCCGGACTTCTCCTGACTGATAGACTGTTCCATTAGATTCACAGGGACACTCAGCCTTCAATACACATCTCCCTTTCTCTCCAATATCATCCAATAGATAACCTAGAATATATTATGGAAGATTAATCTAAAAACCATAGAAACATCAGTAAATTCTGAAGCAGTATGTTGTGAAATCACTGTTGAGCTCATTCTTTTCAGTGCTGACATGCATTTAAAGTGGTGATTTGTACTTAAGCAGTTACTACTTCTTTGCAAACTGGCAAGCGTATAATTTTCTGAATTACAGACCAGTCCTATGGAGCCAAATACACAGGATGAGCTGTGGGATTTCATAGCCCTTGGGTACTGTAGTGCGTGAAATACACACTGACTTTAAAGTTCTCTCTCTACCCCTCACCTGTGGTTTGTTAGAAGGCGGGACTATGGATAGGTAAATCCACTAAATATCTTGTTAGGGATAAGACCCACTACAGTTGAGTCACTTCATTTTCAGATGTTTTGGTGTAAATATTACCTTCTGGGCAGGTACAGCCACTCACACATTCACTGTCTTGAAAAGGAGCCACATTAGAACAAGTTGCAGGGTTCGAGAGGCCACATTCTTTGTAGATATGTTTTTCTGGGCATGTAGGTTTTTCTGGAGAAATATGGAAATATGTATGTATGAATATTAGAGAAAAATTAATGTAATAAATGCATAACATTCTAATGGGGATCTTCTGAAATGGGGTCCTTTGAGTCAAATTTTCAAGACATTAGTCTTTAAAGCTACTTGGTACAAATATATTATGACAATATTTATATTTGTATTATTAATGATACAAAATTTAATATGGAAGAAATGTGTATCATACATGATATCATTTAGTTCTACTTTGAAATGGATATTATACTTGTACTATAAGAACTATACAGGGATGTGCAAATGTAGGTTTACAGTTGTTATATGGAAAATAATACAATAATTAGTAATAATACAATAAACTATGTTTCATTGGCAGACAACTGTAAACCTGCTTTTGCCCATCCCTGCACAGTACTCTCTGATCTGGAATCTATAATAAAATGTAAAACCTACCACAATCCACATCAGAATCCTCTCGCCAGGATTCGTAGGTGCCAGGACCATCGGAGGCACAGAGGCGGGACAGTTCTGAGTAAGTGTCACATGTGGAGTTTTTGCCTCCTTGTCGGCAGTATTCATCAATGCAGATCGTTTTGTAGTCACTGGACAAAGCAGTAACCTTTCCGCATTTCTCAAAGTAGGTTCCAATAATTTTGTTACAGTGCTGTAAAATAAAACAAAGTTCTACTAAATCATAAGAAAATGGACAGCCAAATGAGTATTTCAGAAGAGATAAATTCAGGAGCACTTTTTGTTTGCATAATACCCTGTTGCTTTGACAGGGAGAGTTGTTGGATGCTGGTTGAAGTGATGGGTTTTGAAGTATTACAGTTGGTACAGTTATTCCTAAAAGAATACTTAGTTTCTGGAATTTTGGATTGCTATAAAACAACTTCAAAAATTGTACCTGAACTCATCTAAAATTCTGTAGAGGTGATATGAAATTTAGAATTGAGAAAGAATAAGAGGTGAGAAAAGGAGAGATTGGTAAATGTCAGAAATTGGACAATAAATGATTGAAACCAAAATAGACGGAAGGATATTGGCCATTTATTTTGTCTGCTTATATTTGATGAGTAAACAGATGACAGTAAAACACAGTGACTCTGTTTCACTTGCTGTGGGTCATGTGAGTTTGCTGTGGAAACGACATATTTGTACTCATGTTGGTTAAGGAAGTAAAGACATATTAACACAAAAAGCTCAAAATTCAATATATTTTAACTACTACATAATTGTTTTCTATTTTAACCATGGGCTTTTTTTTTCAGGAAATGAGAAAGCTATTGCCAAAAAATGCACAATTTGCACCAAGTAAACCCTATAAAATGAACCAAAATAAAAGCTTCAAATATTGTTCCTTCATCTATTGGCTTTTGCATATATTTCTCACTAGATTATAGGTTCCTTTAGATCAAGAAATATCACTCTATCCTATCGACTTAATACAAATTTATATATGTATTCAACTAACACTTTTAAGCAATAAGGAGTAACTTATCCCAAAATATGCAACTACTACAACAGTTAACACATTATTATAGAACTCATACATAATCGTATAGAAAACATATGAGAAAAACATGGGAAATTATTATAGATGGTACCTTATCACAAGTATCAATGAGTGGCATAGGGTCACAAAGGAAAGAGAAAGCATTCTAACTGCAAAGATTAGGGAAGCTTTCAAAGGAAGATAGCAGATGATCTTATTTTGATATAATCTCATGGCTTAATTTGATTTGCTACAAGATGACAAGATGGTTATAAATGTAACACTCATTTTCTCTAAAACAAAAATCTCTTCTATCTGCACATATCTTGATCTTGAAAATTTTGTTCCAGATTGAAACAGGAATATGTGAACATTAATTCAGTCATTAAATGACTGAATTCTACAAATTCTACAAAACAGAATTACACAAGGTTGGAAAATTCAGAGTAAGTGATGATTAGTTTCAAGTGTTATAACCAAAAAGATTACCTGTAACTATTCTTCTTTATTATTAATTTTTTAGGGGGAGAAAAAAGGAGAAAGAGAGAGAGAAACATTGACTGACTGCCTCCTGCATGTGCCCTGACCAGGGATCAAACCCACAATATTTTGGTGTAGGGGACAATGCTTCAATCAACCACACCACCCGGCCAGCGCTACCTGTAAGCTTTTTATTGAAGAAAGTAAAGGATACAAAGGATGACCATTGAGATTAGCTATCTGGAGCAAAAGTAAAGAAGCAAGTGCAGAAATTAGTTCTTAGTGACACAGTTCATGGATTTCTAAACCATAAGAGTCAAGTTAGTACCTATCACGAGGTAACAGTAGAGAGGTAAAGCTTGTCAATTTATGGACAAATTAAAACACCACTGTGGAGCACAAGACTGAATTAAGATGGCGTCAGTCCAGTCAACTAACACAGCATCGAGGCAAGCCATGTTTAGGGCTTGCACAGTAGAGTAACGACTCAGAGTGATAATGCAATCACTTGAGCATGCGCAGTGCAATGTGGTAAACAATATGTGCTTGTCTGAAGGGTAATGCCCCCTCTCACAGCATGCACAGTAGAGTAGCATAAACCACATGTGCCTATCCAGGTTGCACAAAACCACGTGTTGACCAGAAGCTGACACAACATTGTATCGTACAACAGTATACAAGCAGGGGACTTCAGACTGTAAGCAATTCACCTCAAGAGTGAGTCACTTTGAAATATCCTGTGCATTCCACCTTGGGAGGAAGAGCTCCACCACAATCCCATCCCTCTGACTCTGCCTTGCAAGATGTCAACCACACCACTGCTTCCCAGATCTGGACCTGATCTGGACTCTTGAGACTTAGGTTCATTATCCCCCAATTCTCTTGTGTGATATTATGACTGATTGTTTCTGAGTGTTAGTGCTATTGATCCATTGTTATTGATTGAGATTGAACTTGCATTGATAAAAGGTGACTGAATAGCACAGTCACATGTGTTGACTCACTGTTATTCCTTGGTGCTGGCATTACCTGTAGGGCTGGTGGCCATCAAGGTGGCCTGGAGCTTTTGGTTCCTAAGGTCAGAGGACCTGAGCAAGGTTGCAGACTGACTTACAGGAAAAACTATATTGTGAGATGTTTACTCATGGCAACTATGCAAAGAAATCAGAATTGTCACACTAATATATAGTTAATATCATAATGTTTTAGAAAAAAACTTCTTTTAGCATCTATAGTTAAACTAAAACTGAGAAACAAACTACAGGGACATAGGAGAGGAAGCTGTGCAGAATTCCAAGAATAAGATATGAGTGTTTAGGAAGGATGCTGGCTATCTTAATTAAAACCAAGAGGAATACTGATGAAATTTGCTACTCAATGAAATATTAATTCCTCACCTGTACTCCATCTTCACAAACTTCATAGTTTTTACTAAGAGCTGTGGGGCAATCACCAGGAATTTTGCTACTGGCAATGTGCTCATTGATATCTTCTCCTTAAAAAGAAAGCAATGTTTGGTTCACAATATTCATTACATATAGACATAATTTTTAAGATAAACACAGACTTGAGAAATACATCCATATATTTATTTTAACAAATTTTCATTCTTTTGAAAAATGCAAATTGTTATTAGATTTATCCAAATATAAGCCATTACTTTGTAATTTGATGTTGGGAAGCAATTTTCTTGTACATAATACATTGAAATCTTACCTGGAGTGCTGTTGAAATTACCACAAAGACCACAGGTTGGATATTGCTTGTGAAGAGTGAGCTTTAAAAGAAATTTACATGTATATATTTATTAAAATATTGAAAATATCTCAAGACAAAATGTACCCAAACCAAGGAACATGGCTCTTCATATTTAATTCTGTCTAAGCTGGTTACTTAGGGATGTACTAAAGGGTGTTTTTCCCCCTGAAGAACCTGGCTCTAGAGTTGAAATAACTCATGACTCCAGCACTTCCTATGTATCTTTGGGTAGGTTATTTAACTTTCATTAGCCTGAATCTCCTGAATTCCATCATCTTTAAAATAAGATTAATAGTATGTATTTCAATATTGAGAGAATGTTTATTACAGTGATGAATACATAGATATTTCTCAATTAACTTTAGCTCTTATTTCCCTTCCAACGTACTGTTTTTATAATTAAAACCAAAGAACAGAAGGCAAAGGATTATGATAAAACCATACATAAACTTACTGAGAGCTTGTTATTTTTGTCCCACATTAAAGACAAAATTCCTCTACGGCTATTCAGGACATTATATTCTCCATATTTTTTAATGTGAATCAGCTTATTGTTATACGGTAGCTGTACACTGAAAAGTATGAAACACAAGTACATATACATGTCAGAAATATTATAGCATGTTTGCCTGATAATTCATTTTTCTATACTTAGAACTGCTGTCTAATAAATATTAAAGTTTTATTTGTTATATCATTGCAGAAGAAGAGACGCATGGCTCTTATCCCAATATTGGAAAGACTCTAAGGAACAGTGAATACATCTTTGGGACTTTGTAGAAATGAACAATGACAAAAACAAAACATGGGTTCAGTATAAAAAAATAGTGATGAAATAATCTGAAATGTTTGCAAGTAAATTATCATGCCACATTTTATTATCCTGAATAATAATAATAATTTTATTATTATTCAAATGTTCTATCCCTTCCAAACATGAATTGCTATGTCTGAAAATCATGGCCCACGGGCTTCAATCTATTGGAAATCTCAAATTTATATTTAATATTAGACATACAAATGAAAATTGAAATTTTTCTTTCAACGGTTTCATGGAATATGCCTGTTGACCAAAATCTAGATACTCTAAATAGTCAAACAACAGAATCACCCTTTTTTTCCACTTTGTCAAAGAAGTAATATATCTATGATCCCACATATATCTCAGTCTTGCATATTTACCAAACTCCTTTCTAGGAATATACTGAAAATATCAACCCAAGCATCAAAACAAGAAGAGAGTGCACCATCTCTCACCATCTTTTCTTCATTTCACCTCCCCCGCCCTCAGTTTACTGTAAATAATTCTACAGCATTCATCCAAACACTGTGACCTTTACCTTTCTCCATTAACTGAGATGGCATCACCAGATATAGAGATGTCATTGCTGTCAATCACAACTGTTATTTTTTCAATCTCACTCTCATTGCCCCGTTTGATCTCAATATTGAAATCTCCAGAGTCAGCGCAGTGCCGGCAGAAAGTGTACGTGCACGATGACTCAAAGGAGAAGATGCGGCCGTTGAAAGCTTTGTACGCTCCTTTGCCCCAGGTGGAAGCTTCCCCTACAAGATATTTAGGGAATATTCATAATTATTCAGAGAAATTAATGTACCCTCCAGCTCTGATTTTTTTAAAGTGTTCATGTACCAAGATAAGAAAAATGACCGAAAGCTGCTATCCTCACAGTCGCCCCCTTCATTCAGCATTTGTCTTCTCACTCACATACTGCACACACCCTCTGAAAGCAGTACCCGAGTCCTTGGGAATACCCAAAGCTGGCTATCTGGCTAAAACGAAACGGGAATAAAAACGTCCTGTTCCATTATTTATACATTCATTGGTCGTTTCTTGTAATTCCCTTATTAGTTCTAGTAGTTTTTATAGAATCCATTTACCCTGTAGGATAAGGCTCAAATTTGAAAGTACTAATGCTTACTACTGGTGACGATGCAGAGAAATTACATTTGGAAATATGAATTATTGACACTTTTTTTGGAAGGGATTTTTACAATGTCTATTAAATTTTAAATTAAAATATACATGTTTTTAGCTCAGGAATATCACTATGGGGAACTTATTTCATAGGCACTGTAAGACCATGTGTACAAAGATGTTGATTGTAGTTCTCACTTATAATGGCATAAAATAAAATAGATGTAACCAAAAAAATCTTGTTTCCCTCAGAAAAGGGAAAATGCCTTTACTATGGGGAGGGATCCATGGAGGGAAGCTGTGGTCTGTTTAATTGCTTTCCTTTTTTGTGTACATGGTCTTTCTAATATTGTCTGAATAGGTTACCATGTATCAAATGGGTATAAAGAATTCCATTATTTATTTCTATACTTACATACATGTATACAAACATATGTATGCACATGCATACATATTTATGTGCATGTGGTGTAATTTTATGTATCTTTGTGGAAAAATAGTACCAATGTGATGTCATTCAAACATACAATGATCAGATAGATAGATAATGGGCAATTTTTAAAAAACTATTATAGTTTCAAATCTTGGTTACTTTGTCTTCACAAGATACTAATTAGCTTGGTCATAAAAATATGGATAGAAACCAGAATAATTTTTACTTACCAATAATGGCATTTGTTTCTGAGTATTTTGGAGTTGCTTCTGGAATATGGGATCCTTTTTCTATTTAACACAATGAATAGATTATTTCAATTTCAGGATACAAGTTGATTTTAAATATACACTATATTTAGACATCTATATGAAAATTTAGAAGTTAGTATTGAAAACCATAAATGGGTATTTTTTATCCTGAATATATGGTTTCATTTTGTAGAGCTGTGATTTTCCAAGGTTACATACATGATTATCTTGGAAATCCATATTTTTTCTTGGAACAATCACCCACGGTAGGTTCAAAAATCATTAAGAGCTTATACATTTTGTATCATCTACAATTACAGGTCCAAGGTAGATTTTATCAAACCAATACACTATATAATACTAGTAATTTAATTGTCTATACAAAGAAAATTTAACTTTCCTGATTAAAGAGAAAAACCTGTAGACCTTAACATTTGTTTCCCATGACCTTTTATTTCTAATGCACTGACCCTTTTATGTAAGCAAGTGAATTTATAAGAAATCTTAGAGAAAGGTCTACAAGCAAACAGAATGAAACAATAACAACAACAATAACAAAAGTAAATATTCTGAAATAAATTTATAAATATTTTTCACAATGGTATTTACTTTACATAAAATGAAGTCATTTCTCTTTGCAATAGGTTGTCTTTACTAGGACTGAGTACAAATAGATTTAACTCTATAAAGTAATTTTAAAATAATATATCTAAATGATAAAGAAGTTGTATTATATTTTATTCAGGTTGTCTTGAAATGTAATTTACTTGCTTTTATTCATGAAAATGATTCAAATATGCAGCTGGTAACCTAAACTTTAGTTTTCAGAGAGTAGAAGCACTTAGAAGCTCTATTCAGTGAGGAACACTTAAGGAAATATTATTGATTTACTAGGAATGTGTATATAGAAATAGACAATATTATATACAAATTTATATATTTGTTATTATATATATAAACTTTTTAACACTGAAAGCAATAAATTAAATTATCTGGAGTACTGAGAGGTACTGTAGTCAGATAAGCTTGTGACACCTACTGTATTTGCCACGTATAATGGACAAGTTTTTGCCCAACTTTTTGTACATGGGTACAATGATTACATGCCATGGGTATAATAATGGGTATGATAACCCATGTATAATCACAAAAATGTGGGTGTGCATTATACACAGTGAAATATGGTATTTAATACAAAATGATTAAGCTGTTTTTGTATTAATTTTACTTTTTATGCACAAGCCTGAAGAGTAATCACTGGAAACTGATTTTCCAGTGTTCCCTATTTCATTTTTAAGCAAAACCTGTTCATTGAAGACCAATGCCAATGCCAATTCCACATGAGCCAGAACTAATAAAAACAATCCAAATTCACCCTTCTTTTACCGCCAAGTCCAAAATCAAAGGTAAATGAAAAATTAAATGCTATCAAGATCATGAAGCAAAGGATGTAAATGGCTTGTATTTCTTCTTCACAGAGTCTGGATCGGAATTCCTGAGCCGCTGTCACGGGAGCCAGAGCCCATGGACTCACCAACAAACTTCTTGTTGTTCGTGTTTCCACATCTTTTAAGATAAGCAGCTCTGACACCAAAAACCTAGATTTATTGTACTTTATTGTTCATACTTTTTTTCACCCACTTTAATTTTTGAATATAAATTTCTATTTATCCACATTTAGTAAATCTTTTTTCGACACTTATTTTTCAAGGAAACTAGTTGAAAATATGAGTAATAGATTTACAAAGCCTTGCAGAAGTCTTAGAGAAGCATGATACTAAAATGTTTCTGTTCTTATGACAAAACTTCAGAACAAGAGACTTTAAGTGTCTTTCCCTGAGTCCACAGGTTAGAGGGAAATACTGGGAGTAGAAACTGGGTAGCTTTCCTCCAGGTCCATACTCCTTCATAAAAGTATTAAATCTACATATCTCTTTATTAAAGTGTTTAAAGTACTATTGAAGTTAACACAGATCCTTTAAGAATCAAAGATAACTCAAAAATCTTTCCTATAAGCTCCTCTAACAATGTCTGTATTTGTCAAAAACACCACCACCAATCCCTGTTTTGCTAATTGATGATTTTTCTGTCCAAAGAAGAGACTAAGAAACAACTTAAAATATCTTTTTCACTGGCAGCAGAATTAGAGCCAGATAATCTGTTTATTGCACTTGTATCAAATCAATGTGGGCCAGATGGACTGTTACCAATTTCATTTTGATTTGAAGCAGTGCCACCAGACACACTGTTGGCAAGACCACTTGTTGCACTGGTCTCCTCTACCATACAAAAATACAATCACCATCAGAGAAAAGTTGAATTCATCCATATCGTTCAACCAATTATACTCTACACACTGGTCGACAAGACCTACATTTCAAATGTATATTCCCCCTCCTCTCCATATATCTTCCCATATATGCTTCTACACAGTTGTAATCAGGGGTATGCATGGAAACCAGGGTACCATGAGGTTTGAGAGAATTCCATAAGAAAAATGAAGCAGTGGGGACATGTAAGATAAAGTTTCACTGTGTCTTGTATAACATGAGCAAACAATTAAGCATCTCGGTGTTGTAAACAACAGCAAATGGTTATCGGTCATACGCAGTTTGTCAATCCCAAAACCAATGACTGGGCAGGCAGGAAACTTTGTGTCCTCCCAAAAAATATTTCAACTGCATCCCTACACCCAAAGCTATTGCTCCCTTTTCAGTTATCAGCAACCGAACTCAAATGTTAAATTTTCATATGAAATACTGAAGTTCTTTTCCTCACTGGAACTCATTCTTTCTCATTTTTGTAGAGATATGAAATAAAGATATTTCAGGGACAAGGCAGGTAAAGTAAACATTTAAATTGGTCAGTAAGGAGAGGTATATGGAACCAGAGAGGACATGCCTCACCTAAAGAAATTTATTTTTTTTCCAGACAAAACAAAATTGCTAGGCTATAAACTGTCTAGAAACCTGCTTTATAATATTACTCAGCAAACTGACTAACAAAATTAAGGATAAAATCCAGGTATAGAACATGATTCGTGGTTGCAGACAGGAAATTGAACAGAAAAACCCTGCACTAAACTGGGACCAGGAAGCTTTTCAAATTTGTAATTGATACATTACAAAAATGACCGATTGTCATGACACTAGTACTAGGTAGAAAGATGACAAAAGAAGTTAAAAAGTATCAGGAAAAATTAGGTTTCATAGAAACATCTTTGCCAAAATTCTCTAGAGATGGAATTCATCAGGTTCAATGTCACTGGAATTAGTGACTTCAGATTATTAGAACTCCACTGTTACTACTAAGGCTATGTACTGCAAATAAAAGATGACCAGATTCTCCCAAATAAGGGGAAAAAAACACTTATTTCCTAGGTAAGCATATTTCTCTAACAGAACCTGCTGGGCTGTCGTCTAACTCTACACTCTCAGTATCACCATGGTCTCTCCACCTGTCTTCAGCCTTCCCTGGAGAACCATTTCAGTGGTAAAGAGTGAAGCCACGAGAGATTTCTTTCTTTTGTTTAAGTCATCAAAGGACAAGCCCCCAACCAGTAAGTCACCTAATGTGAGTAACAAGAGATTTTACTTGAAAACAGCATTGCTAACACAATAAGGTGATTTGATTGTGACACTATGAAAAGCCGTATTTCATTTTGTGTAAGTCCAGTTATTCTGGCAGCACTTGAAACAACATATATGACTGAATGACATAATCGCCATATCCATATAATTTTGTCTTAGTTCTAAGACTTCAAGAAAGATGTATAGAGCTGGGAAGATGTAACTGATGTGCCCTAGAAATTCTTCTCACGGACAGGCAGAGACTTCCCCATCTGTGTCCTCTATTACCAAGCACCAAGTTTCAGCGTGGGGCCTTCCCACATCAACATATTATGTTGGGTTGGATCCACACTGTCCTTGGCTCAGTAATAGCTGGTAATGTTAAGATAACATATCTGATTTTCTTTTCTCTATTTTTCCAAAGAAGAAATTAAAATATTTACTCATAAATTAATTGTAGCATTCACCTCAAACATTAGCTGAAAAGTCATCTCAATGAGGCATACTCTGAAATTTTTAAATTGCAAACCAACTCCCATTCTCACACTCCCAATCATTATTACATGATTCTAATTTAGTTCCAGATTTCATCACTATGTCATACACCTTTCTCCTTTTACATTTCAAGCCCCATAAACTCAAGTTTCTTTTGCCTGGTTTATTCTCTGAGATATCCCACTTGTCTAGAACAGTGCCTGACTGTAGAGGACCCTCAATTAATATTTATTTAGAAAACTCATTCAAACCTCTTATTAAAGTAATATACACTACATTTATGAGGTGTATTGTGCTTTCTGTCATATCATTTACATTTTTTAAATCTCTAGAATAAAATTAAAATACTTTAGAAGTAATAATGCCTAAATTACAACACTATTTTTGTTAAGTTATAAAGGACATGCATTTTTGGTCATTGACTAGACAAGAAAATGAAATGCATGATTTGTAAGTAAAGTATGAAGACTATGTAAAAATAAATACAACCAAAAATAAGACTTAATTCTCCCTATTGAAAATAAAAGAAAAGACACTCCCCCCTGTTTTTTAAGATTACTTACTTTAGAAAACCTGTGAGTCATTTCTCTACCTCTTTGAAATGTTGATAAATTTTTGTGCTATGTAGACCTGCATTTATATTCTTGTTCCTTTCTGTGCCTTTGTATTGCTTTGAAAAAGTTATTTAATACTTCTGAAACCAAGTTTCCTTATCTCTATTAAATGGAGACTATAAAATAAATGTGAATAAGATAATATTTCATAATATGGTTACTAATTAAATGAGATGAGAACACCTAGTGCAGTTTTGGCACATAGTTAATATTCAATTGGAAAGACAGTATCTTTCAATATATTTCATTTTCCTCACCAAACTTATTAAATCAAACTCATGTGGAAGTATTTTGTTTCACTTATTAAATCCACTATAGTATTCACTATACTCAGCACATCTCTCCTGAGTTCAGCCCCACAGAGACATCCTTCATTTTGTTAGGCCAACATTTCCTCCGAATTTATTTACTCCATTGTTGAAATAAATAGCTTGGAATCTTAGCCAGGCCATTGCCACATTTCTTTCTATCAACCATTTTATCCCTTTTGGTTTTATTATATAAAATTTGCTTAAAATAATATTGCCACTGGAGCCACTAGTGGTAAGGGCCAGTATGTTCCACATATGTACCACCTCCTTGATGTGCAGCAGCACTTTACGTGCCTTAATCCTCACAACTCTCTTATGAGGTGAGTATCAATACTGTTATTGTTTTTCACTTGTACATCTGAAAACTGGTATTTAAAAGAGGTGGAGTAACTTGCACAAAATCACATGGTAAAATCTGCCAAGAAACCCTTTTTTCAAGCAAGATGCACACTACCTTAACCTTGCTTAAAGACAGATTGTCTATACAATGCTTAAAAATAAATAAAATGTGTTTCTCTATTTCATAACTCAAAGAGAAGTAGAATATACGTCTACATTTCAGAGTTAGGTCATACTATTTTTGCACACTTTTGGCAAATTTTTGGAAGAGTTAGCCTATACTTTGGACCATAAAATGGACTAGAAAAGAGAAATAGAAATAATTTTGTTCCTCCACCCTTGCCCTGCTAAGAAAAATTGCTGGATCAGAGAGGCGAATATGGGTGAGGTCTGTGGAAAGGGGATTATAAATCCCCTTTGGCAACAAACCAGTTATGTTTTCTGAAATCAGTAATGGCAACAAACCAGTTATGTTTTCTGAAATCAGTAAAATTAAAGAATATAAAAAACATGAAGTTCTGCCCTGGCTGGTATAGCTCAGTGGATTGAGTGCAGGCTGTGAACCAAAGGGTCGCCAGTTCAGTTCCCAGTCAGGGCACATGCCTGGGTTGCAGGCCAGGTCCCAGGTGGGGGGCGTGCAAGAGGCAACCACACACTGATTTTTCTCTCACTCTCTTTCTCCTTCTTTGTCCCTCTTTCTAAAAATAAATAAATAAAATCTTTTTTAAAAAACCCTCATAATGTCAATTTAAAAAAAAACATAAAGTTCTATATTGGCCTACAGAACCTTTGCTATAATATGTTAGCCTTTTTTTTTTTTATTATTAAGGAATAAAGATGGTGGGGAATAACACGGCTCTGAGTCCATTGGCTGGTTGAGTGGTTGGTTGAGGATTCTGTGCTTGGCATTTTTATTTATCCGATGCAGCTCTATGCTTAGAGACCCACAAATCCCTTCTAAATAATACCTAGACCTGGATGATTCCTTGAAAAACACAGGAATAAACTCAATTGCTCATAATTTCAGGGGATTTTCATAGAATTATGGAATTCCAAGAGCTCCCTTGCTTCACTCTCATTTCTTGAATGAAGACTTTTAGGAGAATGATAAAGACTCATATGCCCAAAATTATTCTAATTAACCATCAGCATTTGTACACTTACAAAAGTAAGTGGACAAGCGGTCCCTATGTCATTATGATAGAACCTGTGAGTCAGTGTGTGGTTCTCATGAAATGATCACTGTCTTCACAGGACAATGGACATGCTGCTTATTCTTCACTTGCATTTCACCACAATGAAAACATTTTCCAATTACCTTCTATTGTATTTAGGTTGTAGAAAGACACAGAGATATAATATGCACTATAAGAAAGATGTATAAATGTAATCTTGGGCTATTGTAATCGTTGTGTACAATAGACTGGAATGAAATTAAATCTGCATTGATATTCACAAAAATACTATTATTAGAGTTAAGAAAAATTCCACAAAAGTAGTCTTGATTTGCTGTGGCTTACTTTTCCTTTTGGTGCACAGGGAAACAAAAAAGTGGATAATACCCAGTGATATTCAATTGTCCAAAGGAATCAGAGTAAACCTATTGGGGCTAGATCAGTTTTAACTAAAACAGATCACTAAAGAACTAATCTCAGCATGCAGAATAAAAGCACGTTCTGTCAATAAAAGTAGAAGTAAAATCTACACCCACATTTCTCTTAGAGGTTTCAGTGATTGTAGAAAAGCTAGTAACCAGAGCAAATTTCCACTACAAATGCCACCATCTTTTAAAATAACTGATTAAATATTAAAATGTCTGATCCAAATTATAGAAAAATACACTAGAGTATGCTTTTTGTAATAATAAGGAATATTTCATTAAATGTTTTGATTTTTCCAGGAAGACTCTCTCTTTTCAAAGAAAAGTACCACTGCTGTGTTACTATTATTTGGTATAAACAGTTTAAGAAAAGAAGAGCAAGAAATTTACCTGAACTGCTTTTAGTTATTTCATCTGAAAAGAAAGAAGCGGGGGAGAATTGCTGTCATTAGCAGAGCATTTGACACATTTTCCAACAGAAAGTCAATCTTGATTACAGCCATTTCTTGTCCTTGGGAGCTGTTCCCACAGAGATGTGCTCATTGAATTCAATACTCAGGCATGAATATGTAATTACCCATTGGCCCTGGTATGTTTGTACCCCTCCAGGACACCCTTATAAAAGGAATACCTCTGCCTGTCCTCCAGCCAGTGTGGAGTACAGCCTAGAGGCATGAATTAGAGCACAGCAAAATACAATAATTCTGGGATGACTGAAAAGGTGCTTCAAAGCATTCATTATTATTCAGTTTGTGAAATTCAGATGTTTTAATTAAAAGATTTTTTCATGTGACAAAAATACTGTAGAACTAAATTTACTTAATTTGAAACAGATGGCCATAATTTCTATTTTATAGTTGGATCCCATAAAATTAATATGCACATAACTTACAAATGATTTAAGGGTTATTATTGTGAATAAAGGTGAATTGTTTTCATATTTAAATAAATAGCATATACATTTGCAAACTTGTCAAGTTATATGCTATGTACAGCTGAGTCAAAGACTCACAATAAGAGTAAATACAGCACATGACATAATTTACACATAAGCATACTTTTAAATTAGATTTAGAGATATAAAAATACTTTACTAAAAACATCAAAGCATTGGTATCCAAAAAAAAATCTTAATAATTATGTGAAATTAAATACTACTTAAGAATGGTAATAGAATTTTGCATAAAGTTGCATATTGATTACATATTGAAGAAACTTCAGAAAATACTTTGGGTAATATTTTTATTTTGGGACTTAATGGATTGAAGATTTGTTGGTTATTTTTTTAATGTTTCTCCATACTCTGTAATCTTTACAAATTTCCTAAACCCAGACTACATTATTGAAGTAGAAAGTCAGCATATGGTTGGATACTAAAATAAACTTCTAACAATTGGAACTGTCCTGAAAAATCCAGGATTTATGGTCAGCAAACCTATCTCTGACATATAGGTGTAAACTAAGACAAACAGGAAACACAGCCAGTTAAAAGATAAAGGGTTTCCTATGTGTGCTAATCAATTGTCACCAAAAACAAATTGTCTGTACTTACACAAGTACATGCATATGTATTTAGTAAAAGAGTGAAGAAATGGTTTAGTGATATGGTTATGAGACACTTAATATAAATGTTTCTTAAAAATGTACAATTACATATTCTCCATAGAGATTAAATACCTGGAAGATTCTCTCTAAAATGTAAGTTGCAATCAAAAGTCTTCCCCAAATCCTCTGGCAACAAACAAAGTTATCACAAAGCCCACTGATTAATTTTTACCCATCAGGAACAATTCCACAGGGCCTCACTCAAAGTACACACTCTTACCACAAACACTGTTAATGAACTTGGATCAATGGTGTTCTCATCCCGACAGACTGAAGTAAGAATTGGAATTGGGTACAAAAAAAAAGCAGACATAATGATCATATCAGCACATAAAGCTGTATGTTTAGGAAAGACAGAAAGTCAACTCAAAAGCAGATGCAGGAACTCAGAAACCATCTCTTGAGTAGGGACCAATTCCCAGTCTGTTCCCAGGGCACCACTGCATCATTGGTATTCACTTCGATGTCCTCAAAAAAAAGTTAAACTATGTTTAGGAGTCCCTTGTCTTCTTGGGTAAGATGGGATATTTCTGGTTCATTTTGGAAAGTATACCTTGTAAAGGATTTATGTACATAAAAAATCACACCTACATTTCCAAATTATTTTATTAACTCAAAACAAGTGTGCACTGACTGCTTGTCCCATTGTAGCCATTGTTCTCAGCATAGTGAATAACATTGATCAAAATTCTTCTTTGAGGAGTGCACAATTATGTGTGATAAATGAGCCAAGGAGTCCTGGTAATTCATTTACAAATCAAGTGTGTGTCAAAGACATAAATTTTCTGTATTCTTTGTTGGTAGGAATATAGATTAGTGTAGTTGCTATAAAAAACAGTTTGGAGGTTCCTCAATAAATAAAAAATGGAACTACCATGTGACCCAGCAAAAAAATTAAATCACTATCCCAAAGAGATATTTGTAGCCCCATGTACATTGCAGCACAATAGCCAAGATATTGAGGAAACCTAAGTGTCTATTGATAGATGATGGCTAAAAGAATGGGATAGTACTCAGCCATAAAAAAGGAAATATTGTCATTTGTGACAACATGGGTAAACCTTGAGGATATTATGCTAAATGAAGTAAGTCAAATGAAGAGAAACAATTACTGTATGATCACCCTTATAGGTGAAATCTAACAACATCTAACTCAATGGAAACAAAGACTAGAATGATAGCTGCCAAGAGCTATGGGGTGGGGGAGGGAGATATTGATAAAAAGTGCAAAAGTCCAGTTATAAGATGAATAAGTTTGGGGAATCCAATGTGCAGTATTATTGCCATAGTTAACAATATTGTATTATATATTAAGAAGTAACAGAGAGTATAGATCTTAAATGTTCCCACGGTAAAAATTTAGTTATTGTGTGAGATGGTAGAGGTATTAGCGAACCTTACCCAGTAATCATTTCTCTGTACATGTAGAGCAAATCATCCATCATGCTGTATACCATAAACTTGCACAATATGTCAATTACATCTCAATGTAGCCAGAAACATACTTCTGGATTCCAAAAGCAGATTCAGAGAACACCTTGATATCTCTAAATCAAGATTAATTTCTGAAAGGTACTGACCTGATTCCGAGCTGCTAGATGAGGCTTCACCATCTATAAAAAATGAAAAAAGTAGAAACAGATCATTTCATACTTCTCTACAGCATATTTTTAAGTCAATGAGAATGTTTTTGCTTTCATTCTTCTTTTAAATTCAATGTAAGCCATATACTTTTTGTACCAAATAATTGTTACATCTCAGTACTAATTTATTATTTTGGAGGTTTTTTATGTATTAAATAACATCTAAATAGATCTAAGTAATACATTTTCCTGTTAGCATACCTAAATGAAAGTCTTCAATGTCAACTCAGTCTTGGAAATATAAGGTCAAGCAAATTGAAGCCACAAATTAATATTATCTGTACTTTAATCTTTTTTACACTATTAAAGCCTTTTACAGCTTTCAATCTAAACTGTATTTTTATCAAATTTCACCTGATTTTATTTTCTCTAAATATTTTCTAGTTAATGTGTTTATAAGTAGTAAATTAGATTTAAAAAATTTTCAAAAGTCAACTGTATAGATTTTAGTTTACCGAGATGATGGAATATCCAGGGGAAAGATAAGAATTAAATATCCATGTCTATTTCATGCCCAACTACATCTCATAGCACTTCAGTTTTTCCAATTAGTCAGGGAACTGCTTTTATTTATTTTTCCTCCTATACAGTTATGGCTGGTTCAACAATACAAATTGTTATTCTGATTGATTATATGGGTGCCTCTCCAATATGTGCCTTCTTCAACTTCCAGCTCTCAAGCCTTTCCATCCTGTAACCTACTGAAAAGGAAAGGCATCTGTGTTTGGAACATGGGCCCCACTGATGAAGGGCGATACAAAGTCACTTTAACTATGCACTGGGAGTTTCTGCAAGGAGCAGTTCCAGGTATTTCCTTATTTCCTACAATAAGCTTATGAATAAATACATAAAAACTTGGAGTTTTGTCAGAAAATCACCTATCTATGAAATTTCTATTGAAATATTTGTAATCATTTCTTAGAATGATTATGGATAGTTGGGAAATTATTTTAGAAGCATTCTCCAGTTCTCTGGTGAATTTAATATACTTTGGCAAATACATTTAAAACATTTTTATTGTGATATTTTAAAATATTGTGTTTTTATTCTGTTACTTAACAAATAAGAAATACATTTAAGTAAAGGCAAAAATATTTTAATTTTTGCAAAGCAGAAGCAAAATATATAGCAAAGTACTATATAAATTTATGAAAATCACCATTATTTAATGTAACCACTTTCTAATGGTCCCCCAGATGATTTTCCAGGTAGTTAGTTTAACAATAGAAATATTTTCCCTTCAAATAAATAATTGTAGTCCCCTCTATTCTGGCTCCTCAGAGAGAAGTGAATTATACCCTACTCCTAAATTTAGAAAATAGATTTTAAGAGTAGATGTAGAATAAATCTTCTTTTTGCAGGTCCCTCTCCTTTGTTTGAATATTGTTGTTCTTTTGCTCCATTCAGAAACTAAAGATTTTTTCATTTTTCTCAATTTTTAATTAACAAATTAATTAATAATCTCTTACCTTTCAATTAATTTCAGAAATTAATTGACTGAAATATCTGAGAAAGATGTTAAAGAAATTTTCCTTACCAAAAAAATTTTTGGGGATGCACCAGTCTTTTAATTATATTTTCATAATTTGTGAAAACAGAAATTATTAATGGTGCAGGTCTTTAGTCTTAATGTGGATGTAACTCCAACATAGCCATTAAAGGGTGACTGTGATGAAAATGAGTAACAAACAATAGCACAATATGCGTCTTGAGTAACCTATTCGCTAACACTTCTAAGCAAATAAATATATATCTCCTTAAGACAGGCTTGTTAAAGTTGAAATAACATCCTATAGGGTTAAATTCCAGGTTTTTAAATTGATTATACTACTCTGAAATATAGGAAAGATTTTCTAAGGAGAAAAATGTTGGAAGTAGACAACACCAAGTGAGAACATATATCCATGGGTCTATTAAATGAGAAAGGGTTCTTTCAATTAGTCACTTACCTTTGCGGAAGACACAAAGTGTCACAACCAAGTACAAAAAGGTCAACTTCATGGTAAGGATTTGGGAGCCTAGAAATGGAGACAAGTCATCCTGGAGAAACAGATGCTCAATGAACCCTGTAACGAGAGTTTTTATACCTACTCATACACCACCGTTTCTCATCATGGGTTAGGTGTGGTATACTTAGTGATGACAGGACAAAGATAAATATCATGGCATGCCAAAGATGAAACCCATTTCAAGTCCATTTAATGTCTTATTTATGTGACATCTACTATCTTGGACCAAGTCCAGTTCATGCCAAACCCAGACCATGCCTTCCTGCCGCCCTGGGCAAACAGCGAAGGCAGGAACTGAAAGCCTCAGGATTAAACACCAAACATGCTGAGGATATACATGATTCTGTACCCTATTCATCATTGCAAAAGTCTTAATACCTCAAGAAACTCAAATATTGTAATTAAATATTTCAATTGTCTCTCCCTTAACAACAAATGTATTTTAAACATGAGGCTTACCTTGTAACAAAGAACTCTTTACTTATCAATATGTCAATAGGTATTTCTCTAAAGAAATATATAACTATCATGTCGATATAGGTGTAAGTATAGACATACCAAGATATATAAAGGCATCATGGTTACAATAATAGCTTTATTACTCACAGGATACAAGATACTCCAATGAGATATCTTTTTATTATTAACTGTATAATTGAATTTATAAATAAGTACAAGATATGAATGTTACATCAGAAAAAGAATGTTTTGTGACAAAAGTAAAATCAAATAGAAAATACCATGTAAGAATTATATGTGTAGGTATTCTAGAGTGGAGGGAGGCAGTTCAAGATAGAATCTAAGAGGAAGAGTTCTGGTCTGTGCTAAGCAAGGCAGAGAGGAGTCACAGAGGGGTCAGCCACGTGGACCTGAAAAACAGAAGGGCGAACTCCTGGGCTTTGATGGTAATCTGCTTCAGTCCTGCTGCCAATCACCACCGAGAAAAGACTTCAGTAGCCAAATGGAAAGCAATCCTCAGTTTATTCCCTCCAGAAAAGCAGAAGAATACCAGGAAAGGGGAAAAGATACATAAAGATGAACAACCCTTCCCCTCCCCCTGCCTTTAATCACTCGTTTCTTGATTAATTTCAAGGAAGTAAGTGATGCTTACCTTCTCAGAAGGCCTCACCAGTACATATTAAATGCTTTTTACTCATGTGCTCCTTGCTCCAGGAAGGTGAGATTTCTTTTTCTTTTTTGCTAAAAATAAGAAACAGAGTTTTATTTAAAGACGTCAGTTGTGCTGTGAACATTGCAGAAGGCAACAACCGAACCAAATTGAAATTACACAAAAATAACTTAACAAAAACTGAGGCTCCGAAATTGCCTTCTTAGCAGCCAATTATTATAATTATTCTTAGTCTCAAAGACCACTGTTTCAGAAATTAAAGCAGTAAGCATATCCAACAGTAGCTTCTAAGAGACAAATGGGAATGAGCATCAGAGTGCAGTGCTCAGGGGTGGCAACAGTCTGGAAACTAGGCGCAGAACACGCTCCTGACTTTATTGTCCATGAAATGCTCGGTTTGCTCAGCTTGGTCCATCGATGCCCCATTTAGCAGCATCCTGGACTCGTTAATCCCTCTGATTTATAATTATCCAGTATGAGGCTGCTCTTTGAAAACTAATTTTTTGGTTCTTACCACAATTTGCTCTCTTTTATTAAATTTATTGGGGTGACATTGGTTAATAAAATTACATACATTTCAGGTGTATACACAATTCTGTAATATATCATCTGCATATTTGATTGTGTGTTCACCACCCTGCATCTAGTCAAGTCTCTCCTACCAACATGATTTATAACCCCTTTACCTCCTTCTAAGTTCCCCAACCCCTTTCCTTCTGGCAATCATCATACTGTTGTCTGTGTCTGTGAGTTGTCATTATTGTTTGGCTTAACCCCTTCACCCTTTTCACCCAGCCCTGCAACCACCCTTCCCCCTGACAGTTGTCAGCCTGCTCTCTATGAGTCTATTTCTGTTTTGCTTGTTAGTTCATTTTCTTCCTTGGATTTCACATATGAGTGAAGTCACATGGTTTATCTTTCTCTGGCTGGTTTATATCACTCAGCATAATGCTCTCCAGGTCCATCCATGCTGTCACAGAGTAAAAATTTCTTCTTCTTCTTCTTTTTTACGTCAGAGTAGTATTCCATTGTGCAAACGTACCACAAATTTTTGGTCACTAAGCTACTGATGGGCATTTGGGCTGCTTCCAAATCTTGCCTGTTGTGACTAACTCCGCAGTGAACATGGGGTGCAAGTATGCTTTCAAAGTAGTGTGTCAGATGTATTCCCAGAAGGAGAATTGTTGGGTCATGAGGCAGTTCTATTTTTAATTTTTTGAGGAACCTCCATACTGTTTTTCTATAGTGACTGCACCAATCTTCATTCCCACCAACAATGCAAAATGATTACCCTTTCTCCACATCCTTGCCAACACTTGTTATTTGTTCATTTATTGTTGATAGCATTCTGACAAGTGTGAAGTGATATCTCCTATGGTTTTAATTTGCATTTCTCTAATGATTAATGACATTGAGCATCTCTTCATATATCTATTGGCCATCTGTATGTCCTTTTTGGAGAATTGTCTAGTCAGGTAAGGTGGGATTTCTTTTATCTTGGAAGAATTAGGGAAAATTTTATGTAGTTTAAGGTCTGAAGCAAGAAAAGAAATGGGACTAGGACATGAAGAATCAGGGAAGGATTCCAATGGAAAATACATCATGAACAAAGTCAACTGCAATTTCAAATATCCTGAAGTCTCAACACTAACACCTTCTCTCTTTCCAGTTCCCTTGTTCCAACAATCTACTGGTTCCCCCGTCCTCTCAACAATTCAGATACCTTATGTGACTTAAATTCTATCACTTAACAGTATTTCCTTGCATGAACCTCTAATTCTCTTCGTCCTCTCTACACTTCCTTGACAAAACCTCAACCATGGCTTAAGTTAAATCCTTTTTTTCATTTTCCCTACCTATACCATGTAGATGATCACAGCAGGGTAAAAACACACAATAGTGCTAACTTATTACTCTTAAATTTATCACCCAAGTGTGCCCTTAGATAGTCAGGCAATTATATTTTCTAGTCCATTTGCTTTCACACTCTTCTGAATTCATATTTCCTGTCTTCTCTAATATCCAATACATCCTTCTAATCTTCCCTCTTAGTTAATTACCTCACTTCCAACTTTACCAAATAAAATAAAAGCTATCAAAAGAGGAACTCGACAAGCTCTCTTTCCCAGAGACTCCTATTTACTGGCATTTGTACCATGTACTCTGCCTCCTTTCTTAACACGGAGGAACTCTCTGTACTGCCGTGTAAGGTTCCCTCCCACCTGTGTGCTGGATTCCATCCATCAACATTATGCCAGTAATTTCTTCATCTCCATCTTTATCACCAAGGTTTCCCTCCTCCTTTGGCTTATTCCCAACAGCATAAATACATCCTGCTATTTGTTCTTACTTTAAAAAAATGAAATAAATAGAACCAAATTTTTTATGGTATCTGAATCATATTTCAGTAAAGCTGCTGTTTTTAAAAATGGTTGAGCTCACTGCCTTTTCAGGTGTCTTCCTGCTTCTCTGCTCCCCTTAATGATGAAACTTTACAAAAGAGTTACTTGTGCTCAGTGGCTCTACTTCCTGACCTCTCATTATCTCATGAACTAATTCAACTCTCATTCAGTTTTCGCTCCATCACTACATTACACAAAATGTGCTCTTGTCAGGGATGCAGGTGACCTTCTTTTGTGAATCCAATGGTGAGTTTTCAGTCCTTTTATCGACCTCTTAAGAACATTTAACACACAGGTGATCAATTCTTCCTTCTTGGTACACTTTGATGTCTGCCAATTCCAGAGTTTTTGTTATTCATTTGCTGTTTCCTCTTATTCTCCTCTTGCTGATTTTTTTATCTCCTTCTTTTCTTAAATAATTTTTATTTTTTAATTACAGCTGACATATAATGTTATATTAGTTTCAGGTGTATAACCCAGTGATTAGACATTTATACAATGTACAGCATGTTTCCCCTGGTGTTTCCCCCTGGTATAGACACACGTGTTGGAGTCCAGTACCTCTTTCTTCCTCAAACCACTCCTAGGACTTTACTGCTGATTGCTCTTTTTTTTAACCTTCTAAGATGTCAAAGTACTCACAATTGATAGCATCATAATAGAAAAGTATTTTGCAAGGAAGTAAAACTATAAACTTAGCAAATGTTAAATATGGTTCTTAAAAGAAAAATAATTTTTCTAGGAGGCAGACTGATTTTTTTCCTCTGGAACGTTTCACTGGGTACCCTGTTTTTACAAGTGATTTAGGCACTGTAATTCTTTGGTAATAGTATAACAATTGGATAAAATCATATATGAAAATAGTTTAAAAGCATATTCATCAAAAAGAACAATAGTAAAATGTTTCCTTCTTGATTTAAAAGGATGTGGCTTGAGTGTCAGTACACTTAGTGATACCCTGTCAGAGGAAAGGTCAACAGTCGAAAGAACAATAGCACAAGTAGGGCAGGATAGCTTGTTTTTTCAATAACAGTTGTACCAGGAGGAAATACAGAAAATGTTAAACAGTATCTATTTGGATTGTGGAACAAGAAGTTCCCTACTTTCTCATACATTATAACCTGAAATTACATTGAAAAATTGAGTGTCTGAAAATTAGAAACGTTTTATGTAAGAAGTTTTATACCAAGAGAAATAAGGATATAATTACATTTTTAATAAATAATATTTAAGTATATATAATCGGTTAAATAAATAGTACTTAAAATTAGGTATATTCAAATAAATAATTTGCTATGGTAAATAACTGCTTCCAATTTAACTTCTCAAAAAATCTGAGTAGTTTTTAGTATGCAGAAGAAACTGATAATGTTAAAACAGAATTACAGATAGTGATTGTATAAAAGAAAGACAAGAAATTTTGTCAAGGTTTTGAGAATGATATTATAATTACATTGATACTTACAGCCATAGTGTCAACTTACCTGAGTAAAATTTTAAGAGGAATTTGAACACTGGCTTTCTTCTGATAAAAAAGGTCTGTCGTGAGCCATATTCTTGACAATAGCTTTATGTTTGTATCTTCTGTCTACATTTGTATTGTTGAAATGATTTTCTGTGCTCAATCTAAAGCCATATTCTAAAGATCATTCTGTCACTCGTCCTGCACAATTACCACCATCGTTACTGTGTTAGTTCCTTCTTTCCAGCTTTATTCTTCTACTTCCTAACATTTATTGCTGTTTTCCTATTTCCACTGTTCCTTCTTAGTTAGACATACTCTTCTACCCAGCCTTCTACTCTACAAACTGTTCTCTAAATAGTTACCTCATATGACTTCAACACATTCATTTGCTATATTCATTCCACACAGATCCTTGTTTAATGGTCTGTCCCTTTGACTTCACTGATTATCTCCTTCTTTAAACTATCTTCCTCAACCTACCCCTTCTATCTCTTATTAATGTGGATATTTTCCAGATACCTCCTTTTCTAATATACCTTGCATTGGCCATTTTACACTCTTCCTCTTTTAAAAACAGTAGTGTTATGGAATGAATTATGTCCCCTCAAAGGTTCATATGTTGAAGTCATAGATCCCAGTACCTCAAAATGCAACCATATTTAGAGACAGGGTTTTTAAAGGGATAATTAAATTAAAATGAGGTTAAACTGCATTTCAATATAACTTGTGTGCTTATGAGAAGAAGAAATACAAACATGAGGGAGACAATGTAAAGACACAGGTCGAAGATGGCCATCTGCAGGCCAAGGAGAGAGGCCTGGAGCAGCTGCTTCCCTTACAGCCCTCGGGAGGAACCAGCCCTGCCAAAACCTTGATCATAGACGTCTAGCCTCCAGAACTGTGAGAAAACAGATCAAGGTATCAGCAGTTTGCTATAGCAACCCTTAACAAACTCATACAGATGACCTCTCAACAGATGGCTTACAAGGCTATCTCTGACCCCACAATCTCTTTTGAGTCTTGGATCAGCTTCCACAGCTGCCTACTGAACATCTCCATCTGTATATTTTACAAGAAGCTTAAATAAACATGTCAAATATTAAATCTTTATCGACATATACTTCAATTCCTTGTACAACCAGAAGGATAACAACCAATTTACAAACAAAGAGCAACCATAACTGCCAGAAAATTGAACTGCGTGGAAGTCTGACCACTAAGGAGTTAAAAGAAGAAACATTCATCCAGACCAGTAAGAGGGATGGAGGCTGGAAGTGGGAGTGGAGAAGATGCACCACAAGGTGACAGGTGGCAGACCAGGCAGTCCCACATTCACATGCAGATAAACAGGTAGGAACAATTGAAAAGCAAAAGAGACCATATAACCCAGGATTCCAGTGTGGGGAAAATGAAGCCTCAAAACCTCTGACTATAAAAACTTGTTGGGGTTGTGATGGTGGGAGAAACTCCCAGTCTCACAGAATGGTGCATTGGAGGAGCCCACAGGATCTGAGGAAGTACACAAACCCACCCACCCAGAAATCAGCACCAGGGAAACACCTGAAAGGGCACAATCCACTTGTGAGTAGCAGGCAAAGTGACTGAAAGTGGGGCAAGAGCTGAGGAAGTGTGCAAGAGGCATTGTTCCCTCTCTGACCTATCCCCCGCATACAGCACCACAACCGCAGCAATGTGGGTTGCCCCACCCCAGCGAATACATTTGACTCTGCCCCTTACAACATAACAGGTGCACTGAGACAAAGAAATATGGCCCAAATGAAAGAACAGATCAAAACTCCAGAAAAAGAACTAAGG